>JBBPQP010000139.1:0-44543 GCA_038092555.1 Boletus subgraveolens
TTCGACGACGACCTCGCTACCCCTCGACCTCTCCTAGGTCAAGGACTTCCGACCTTCTCCTGCTCGGATTCTCGGTCATCGTCTACCTTGGGGTACTACTCCTAGTATCCCTGTAGTCCGTCACCAGGCTCGCGTCAAGCCTGAAGGAATCCTACGCCGTTAGGATCAACAAGAGTTAGGCTCAAGGCGGCCTTACACTTCGTGTCTACTTGTACGCCTACCGGGTGGTAGTCGTAACACCTTACAAATGAGTGTGTTGCACTTCTGCTGCTTGTTTTTGTGAATAAGGCTGATAAGATATGGAGCTTGTTCTTCCAAGTAGTTGTATACACATTTGTAGCATTTGATAGTATTCTTTATGCTGTTTTAAGGCAAATGTCAGTGCATATACAGAGTGAATCAGTTGTGATAAGTGGATATATTCACTAAAATGAAACCTATGTGTTTGCTAAAATCTTCTCATATCTGATCTTGATTTTCTTCTTGTTTGTGTTATCATCATCATCATCATCATCATTGTCTGGATCCATTGCTTTATCCTCCTTGAGTATTAAGTAAATGTGTATCACCTCTTTGATGTTGCAATATATGTTGTAAGCATGTGGGATCCATTATGCAGCATATAGACAACACTCCCACTCTACCAACTTTTGATCAGAGTCATCCCTGGATCATTATTAGTGCTTTTACCTTATGGGTTGACCATATGTACTTACTTTGTATTGTCTTTGTGTGACTTCCCAGCACTGCCAGCAACCTCATGTATTAACAAGATATGTTGCAATGTAACCTTGACCTACCTCAACTTTGGGTTTTCTTTAATGTCTGTGTTGCTTGAGTCCCTTTCCTTACTGTATTTTTCTGAGATAGAGCATGACTTTGATGCCATGGATTCAATAAGTATCTGGTTGGCACTGTGATGTAGCATTGTGGAACAGATGCAAGATGGAATATGGTGAAGTTGGAACTTTGCATCTTCTTGGCTAATTCCACTCCCTCCTAAAATGGTAGGCATGACACCAACTGACACCAACTCAAGTCATTCAAGTTCCTTCAAGGATTCTACATAGATTGGAATATATTGGTATGCTGTTTTGGTTTTCACTGCTTGTCTGGGCCCCAGCATGCTCACTTGGCTTGTATGTGGTATATATACCTTTTAGCACATGCAAATGTCTCTCAGCACATACTGCAGTATGTCAACAGAACCTTGACCTGTCCAGTGCCCTACACAAGCGTAAATGGAAAACTGCTGACCCTGCACCCAATTAGAGAGCAAAAAAGTCTCATTATTGCTCTCCTGAGTGAATTTTGCCCCCTGCTGACTTGTCCATACATAGCACCAGGACCCAATTCTGAGATAAGTGTGGGATGGTATTCCAGTAGCACTGACCCAATTGTACTGAAATAGATTGATATTGCCATACTCACTCCACTCCTATGATTCTCTTGAACTGATCTGGCAGGCAAATTTGCCTGCCAGCTCAGTTCAAAGACTTCTTACCAGGTAGCTCAACTCATTTGGTACACATGCTGCACTTGGCACATCAGCAATGTGCCCTGTGTCCCCTCCTATCACCTCATGATCATTCTATAAATCCTGCTCAGTAGCTCTCTTTCTCTCTTTCATCAAGCTCCTCTTTTGAACCCCATCTCATTCCATTCACCACTCAATTTGACCAATTCAGTCTTTTTCATGTCTATGCCAATGAATCTACACACATACCACTGCAAACTCTGGAGATCCTTACTGATGCACCCATGCTTCTCTCTGAGCCCTCTGTTTTTGATGTTGCAGCTGCACAAGCATATCTGGAAGTTCTAGGTCCTCACTCTTCCCACCAGGATGTCTTTGCTCCATTCACCAATCTGTCTAGCAGCATTCTGATGATGTAGCACTATTCAGGAACAAGTGAGAAGTGTGGCACTGAGCTTGACTGCTTCACTTGACTGCTTATTAACTCTTCCACTAAACCTGAGGTGCTCATTGGGTTCTCACATACTCATGAGAAGTGATGGATGGACAGAGCCTCAAGTCCAAAGACAACTCATTTCAAGCTGAATGTGGGTGGTGCAAGTTAGCATTAAGATTCACTTACCAAAGGAGAAAGTTAGGTTTTCATCCAAGTCTGATGTATCTGAAATTACAGTTGGTGGTATCTGGCACTGTGATTTGACGGATATCATTGCTAATGTCTTTCAGAGTGATTCATTGCTCTTCTTTCACATGACACCATTCATCCAATGCTGGAAGATATCTGAAGATAAGGTCATTGATGTCTACTTCAAAACATATTTGTTGCTGGAAATGTTACAGGCTTATGAAGAGATCAACTCATTACCTTGGGAAGCAGGTGATGATGTAGAGCATGTCATCACCCCATTAATGCTTTGGTTGGATGCTATGCATCTGACCAATTTTGGTAATGCATTTATGTGGCCATTTTACCTGTGTTCTTGGGTAACCAATTGAAATACAGTGCATCCAAGGCAAACCAGAATTGATGGCATGCCATTACATTGCCTACATTCCCAAGGTAAGTGGTTCCACAATGTGATGGTAACTTACAATAACCTCCAAAACTGTTGCAATGTCTGAATGCAAAGTACACTACAAACACCTGTGGGAATTTCACTTAGCTTTAGTGGGACCAAACAAAGTACATACCCCTAGCTACAAACTGGCCCCTGGATTATGTGATTTGGTCTAGTGGCTGTGGCGATATGCATATTTCAAAACAGCAATACCATCGCAATGGTTTTGTATCTGTTGGTAGAAATGGTGGAATTTCATTGAAATAAATGATAATTGACAATGTTTGGTCATACAAACAAAGGTACACATATAAATATTATGTCTGAGTTTGAAATAGTTCACATGCATCTTTATTCCCAACCACATTATCATGAGATCCATTTCTTCTACTTAGAAAAACACCATTCTGTCTTTGCTTGAGGCTGGTCAATCTACTTGCTCTATTGCTGCTACCACTGGTGTCCATGCCTCCACCATCTCTAGACTCTGCTCCAAAGAGCATTCTGAGCTTCAAAAGTCTACTGAAGATCATCCATCCAAACTTTCCTCAGCCAATATTTAACATGCTATTTATCTTATCTCTTCTGGAAAGGCAGAGAATGCTGTTCAAGTGACCAAGGCTCTTGCAAATGTGGTCAATCAACCCCTTTCTACCACCACAGTATACTGCCACTTGAAAAAAACTGGTATGAAGGCTGTGGTGAAGTCCAAATGACCTTTTCTCTCTGCCAAGCATTATAAGACTCATCTGGATTTTGCCCATGCTCACAAGAATTAGACTATGGAGGATTGGAAGAAAGTGATATGGTCTGATGAGACTAAAATCAATCACCTAGGGTCAGATGGGCACAAATGGGTGTGGAAAAAGGCAGGTGAGGGGCTCAGTGATAGAGTGGTTGAAGGTACAGTGAAGTTTGGAGGAGGTTCTTTGATGATGTGGGGATGTATGACTTGGCAGGGAGTTGGCTATGCTACCAAGATTGATGATAGGATGGATGGGAACCTTTATCTTCAGATTTTGAAGGATGAACTGCTGGATACTCTGCAGTATTATGGTCTTGATCCTCCTAACATTATCTTTTAGTAGGACAATGACCCTAAGTATACCTGCAAGAAGGTGAAGAACTGGCTTGAGAAGCAGGATTTTGGGACTATGGTGTGGCCTGCACAATCTCCTGACCTAAATCCCATTGAACATCTCTGGAGTCTCTCAAGAGGAGGCTAGCAGATCATAGGCACTTTCACATCAGCAAATCAGCAAATTTGAAACAGTACATTACAGCCACTCCATTACCACACAGCCATGACAACCAGCTAGCCAAATCACATCACAAAGATACACTACATATGTCATAGCCAATAACAATCACATAACCATACAGCTGCACAATATTATAATTCATCACAGTATATATATCATAGTGCAAGTATCATACAAGTAGTACATACATATGAGTAGGATTCAGATTCACTCAACCTGAGGCTTCCAGTGTATTTGAACAGGTTGGACATAAATTTCATTAGAGAGCACAGACACAATGTGATGTATACATTTACTACAACTGAGATAAAACAAATCAAGCCTCCAATGACATATGTGCTGAAGAATCAAGTGAGGAGTTGATTTAATGAGATGAAACATGTACTTACCAGGTTTGCTGGACAGGCTGGATGTGCAGCAATGTTTGTAGCTGTGAACACCAATCACATTGTTGTGTATGGAGTTATGAACACAACCCAGATTGAATTCCACACCTTCAAGCCTTTTCTTCACCTCCTCAGCTCAAAATCTGTAGAGAGTACTGACCACAATGTTTTCCTGGACCATGACATCAGCAAGTTTATTTTCCAGCATGCAGATATTGCACTAACATCTCATAACCTTGAGAAAGAGCTCTAACTCCATCCTCTCAGCCTTAGCAGCTTTGGTGTCAGATGAATCCACATTGATGAGCTTTCAAATCAGTGCAAATGAGAAGAGGTCCAAACAAGAAAGGTTGGGTATATGTTGTACCTTTCCATGTCTGAGTTGAAGTGACTTCCTGCATGAGGTAGGAATATATATAGTTTTGGAACTTGTGTTTTGGAGAGGCAAGGTGGCAAGTGAAATGGTATGGAATAAGTTGGATAGGGATTTGTATCCCCAAATAGTGCCAACAGCATATGAAGTTCCAATGATAGATAGTATACCTCAAGAAACATTGGCTGAGGCAATCTGATGACTTGGAATTGCATGATTAAGATAAAAGGATGCAGAATCAGATTTAACATTGATATTATGCAGTGTGTTGGTGCCAGGCATTCCAGAAATGGTAGTGGGTGAAGTGTTCAGACCCAATGTGTCAGAATCCTAGCTGCCATGATTTCTGTATTCAGGCTGTACAGAGGATTCTTTGAGTTGACAAGGGTCTTCCATCCAGAACTGTGGGCCTGGGTGTATGGTTGTAGAAGGTGCTGGCCAATGAGAGATAGGGTCTGAAGGTCAGGTGTGAAATTTTCTTAATGCTTCCACAACCACTTTGAATGAGGTCAAGAATTATTAACATACATCCAAGTACAGCAGCCTCAGTGGTAGATGTGACAGGTTACAACATTATGATAATAGTAACAGCACAGATAAGATTGTGCTTCAAGTGGATCACAGTTAGCATTGCACCATGCACTGACCTCATGTCAGATGCTAAAAAATTGGTAAGTTTCATTGGTCTCTGTCAGAGTCAAGTTTCAACCCAGATGCTTGGCTGCCTGAGGTGTCTCAATTTTCCTCACTGTAAAGGCTGTCTCCCATTATACCCAGCAACCCAGCAGCTTGCAACAACTATGAATGGATCAGTAAACTGATCAGTGTTGCCTGTGGACAAGTAAATCCTGCTGCATCCCACTTGCCATTGCCTGGGCCATCAGTTCAAGCTAATCTAGATGCAGTCATGAACAATCCAGATGAATCCACTGATGCTCAGGCTAAAGACATCCAATACAATTTTGAGCCCCAGAGATCTGCATCCCCTTTAGATGATGATAAACTTGGCCAGGCAGTGGACTTCTTTGATGGCACAGTGGTCATTTATGGAGCTGGCCAGACATTCCTGATGTATTTTGATCTCAATGAATACTCAATCCATCAATCACAAAACCTCTACTATCCATTTGCAAACCTGGATGATTGACAGATGGCAAATTTCATTCTCACATTCCAGTTAAGCATGCAAGAGATTGACAATTGATTTTCTATCCTTGAACATGGTAAGTCACTTCTAATTATCATCTGTCTGCCCTACTCAGTGCTTAGACCAAGAAGATGCCATTGTCATTTTGAACTGCTAAGGAGTTATACACTCATGCAGAGATGCTCTCTTCTGGTCCACATTGGAATTTCAGAGTTGTACCCGCCACCCATGCAATGTCATGACCTGTATATGTGTACTTCTGTGACTCCCTGGACTGCATTGAAACCTGTCTTTTCTGGAAAAATGGACCTCACTCCTTTTTGTTTGTTTACCACTGCTAAGTGCATTGTGCAAATTTATACTGAGTGGATGAGTAGTGATGGCACTTGGGAAATGCAGGTAATGAATGGTTCTAGTTGTTGCAGACAATTTACTGGACTAATTGTTTCACCAATAGACTAAACTACCAGTAGGAGCTACCCTTTGCAGGGTGATTCTTTTGTCCAATAAGACCCATATCACAAATATGTGTGGTGGGCAAACTGCTTATCCACTCCTTATTAGCCTTGCAAATGCCAAAATGGCTGTGAGGAACAAGGGCTCATCTCATGCCTTCCTTCTCTTGGCATTGATGCCAATTGTCAAATTCACTCACCCAGTTGCTTGAATGTGTTCAGTTCTCAACTACACCTTTTCTGCCAGTGCCTTGATATTGTCCTCAAATCTCTCAAGTAGGCAGCATGAATCAGCTGCATGATGTCAGACCCAGCTGGCAATTTATGGTATTGCTTCACTTCCCTCATCTCCTACATTGCCAATACACTAGAAGTCTGCATGCTAGCATGCATTTATGAACTAATGTCTCCTGTAACAATGGCAACATACAAGAACTTTGGTGACCCAGACCAACATCCACCATGTACTGTTGCAATAACATTAGTCCAGCTTGCCTCTATCATGGCTTATTGCAATTCCAATGATGTTGATGTATTCTTTGCTGTATGCAAGCAGTTTTGCCTTAGTGGTGTCTCACACCTCTTTTGGCACAATTGGCCCCTTGCAGAACTGTCCCATTTCCTCACTCCTGAGGGGTTACATCACTGGCTCTGTGAATTTTGGGACCATGACTTTGCATGGTGTGTGCAGGTGCTAGGCAATGTTGAGCTAGACTTTCAATTTTTAATCCTCCCACCCATCACTGGTCTCCATTGTTTTAGCAGTGGAGTCACCAAGCTCAAACAGGTGACTGGCCAGATCCAATGAGATATCCTATGCTACATAATTCCCATTATTATGGGTGCCACAGACCAACTCATTGTCACTGCAATCCATGCCCTTGTGGATTTTTAATACCTCTCCCAGGCTCCACATATGTATTATAACAACCACCCATAACAAGATTCAATCCACTCTCATAGAATTCCACAATCACAAACACACAATCCTAGCTGGCAGTCTTCATTATGGCCAAACAACTGGTGTGGCCATAGATCATTGGCAGTTCTGAAGTTAGAATTGATGCTAAGTGTTGTTCCAAGTATTGAACAAGTCAGTTCACTTTTACAGTGGTTGGCAGATACAACAGAGCATGCACATATTGAAGTTGTCAAGGATCCTGCATTGAGGACCAACAATCAAAACTACAAATCCCAGATCTGTCATTACCTTGATCATGCAGAGAAATGCTGGCAGTTCAATACTAGAGTCGCTCTCTGTGCAATTGAATCATTGACTAAGACCAACAGCGGCTTTGCAGATGATTCAGATTTGGACTCGGACTCAGAGGCAGATGACAACAATACTGATGCTGGGAAGGACAACAGTGATTTCTTGAGTGACATCTGGGTCCCAAAGCATCAATCCATGAACTACTTTCATGTCACTGTGAACACTCTTCTGAACACTCTTCCCTCTCCTCCCCACACCTTCATTGTATCAGTCTTGACAGCAATCTATCTTAACACCAAGTATTTCATGCACATGCCCATGGATGTCATTGCAGACACATTTAGTCTTCCAGATCTCCAGACAGTGCTGGGTGACTATCTGGTCTGTGATGGCACATCTGCACAGAATTTCCATTCTTTTGGTGGTCAGCAATGCTCATCCTGTGATGTTCATCTTCCATTCAAAGATCTCCAAGTTTCATTTAAAGTCCATGTACAACAAAGGGGTTTTCACAACCCTATGTCCACTTTGTCAACCTTTATGATCCATGCTCATCCACCATATTGCAAGTGGAAATATGGCCAGAATGATGCTGCCATTCTTCAAGTCAATGAAAGGTATAGTTGGCCTTTGAGTGGCCTAGCAGATATGTCAAATTAGAATTAGCTAAATCCAAGCTGCTACTTTAACAACCTAGCATAGGACATGCTGTTGTTCAAGTCCAACTTATCATGTGTCCCATCTCACCCAGAGGAATCAAACTCCCATTCTTAGCACAGGCACTCATTTACATGCAGCAATTTGATATCATACCTCAGGCAGCTGGTTTGATGAAATGATCCACTGGATTACTACACTGAAATGGGGAATGCATGCATCCAGGGCCACTTTTGGTGACATTTCCATTGGACCAGGTCAGATCTTATGCCCATGTAGTTCCACATTTTGGTTGTGCTGCTGACATTAGATTGAGTCATATGAAAGTGTTCATTCCTCACAGTTATTTTACTTGAACAAATACTTTGACAAGGATTTTTTTTATGCCTTATCTCAGTAGAATCACTTGCTATGCTCTATATGTTCCATTACCCATTTTTAATCATTTCTATCACATTACTCTGCTGTTTCCATGTCCAATGTGACCTTCCTGAGAATACAAATCCAAGGCCCATTGATAAGCTCAAATACTCATGCCGAGTTGGGGCCTTGCTGGGAATCTCTGACTTGGACTTGTCACCACTATTGCTCACTGATCCTGCCATCTACCATTTCAACTCCCACATTTCACAACACATATCCTGTTATAACTACAACCGGGGATAGTCATACAAGTAGACATGAAGTGTAGGCTGCCTTAGCCTAACTCTTGTTGGGTCCTAACTTGTAGAATACCTTCAGGCTTGTCAGAATGCCTGGCAATGAGTGACAAGGGATATTAAAAGGAGTATCCTGAGATAGACGACAACCAAGAGTCCAAGTAGAATAAGGTCGGAAGACCTTGACCTAGGCAAGAGTCTTGGATATCAAGGTTGATGACAGATTGGCCTAATTCTCTGTACAGGAGTAGAGAACCTAGAGACGAGCCAATGTCAATGAGACGTTGGTGAGGAGTAAGAGCAGGAACAGAGGTTCCTGTCCTTGTCAATGACAAGGGAGGTTGACCAAGATTTAAATGACCTCAAAAAGATCAGAAGGTTCTTGAGGAGTCAACAGAGTCCTTCAACAAAGGGAGAAAGAAGGGAGGGTGAGGTAGAGATCAAGCAAGAGAATGTTGCAGGGAACAGATGATGAATACCACAAGAGTAACCATAAGGTATACACTTTAGGTGTCAGATCAAGGTTAGAGAGAGAAAGGTGTTCGAGAGGAGCTCAAACTTATATACCCTGGCCATAAGGGCTTTAGGGCAGGTATATCCCTACCTGGTAATGGTGGTCTGTGCACAGTCTAACCTAATATAGTAAGAGTCATATTCATAAAAGGAAACCTGGAGTCTGTGTGGTGAGGATATTGCCAGAAATGGTAGGAGGGGTCTGCCGTGGGAAGTTCACAAGTGAAGGGACACGTCGTGGGAATCATCATGACATGACATGTTTGTGATGGCACATGAGTGGTCACATGAGTGAAGTGAGGTCAGGGCGCAACACGAGGTGGTGGTGATATTGAGGAGAGATCTGGCCTCAACTGAGGTGGTGATCACCAAGGAGCACAGGAGGACGGCTGTGCAGAGGGGCACTGAAAGGGCAGTGCATAGGTGACCAAGTGTATAGTAGGAGCACGGGAGGACAGCGTGTGGAGGGGTACTGGGAGGGCGGTGGGAAGATCCTAAGGGGATATTCTGGGGAAGATCCAGGGAAGATCCAGGATTGGGACATAGGAGGGCGGCTGTGTCAAGAGACACCAGGGAAGGCAGTATGGTGGGAGGTGGTCCCAGGCTGTTGCAAGACATGTCATATTGAGCGTAAACGAGTGCTGGGATGCGCTGGGAGTGGGTGGTCCAGTCACAGGAGCGGTCACAAGATGGGCACAAGGTCGTGGGAAGAGAAAAAGACCAGGGGTGTGCCAAAACCGTAACACATCCATGTTGTTGTGCTGTTGGACTTGTATCCCCTGGTGCCTGGTTGGCCCAGCTTCTGGTTCACACAAGCTGATCTTCCATTCTGTCATGGTCATATCTGAGCTGGCAGAACCAAATTGTATCAGTGAAGATATTCTTGCTGTGGCCATTGACAATCTCTCTTCTGACATGCCAATCACAATGCACTGGCACATGCTTGCTGTTTACTGTCACCAACTGCAAAGCACTGCATGACTCTCTTCCCCATTCACAATATCATTGAATCATGTCTTGACATCATTTCACATCCACTTTGCCAATGAACATCTACAGATTTTCATTCTGACGAGTACCAGATGGAGATATCTCACACTTTCTCCCCACAGTGCCATACTTCAATAGTGCCAAGTCCTTATTCAGCTTCTGCAAAACAAGCCTGGGACCTCATCCATATCATGGACAACCAGGCCCACCAATTACACAAAAAGACGGATACACAATTGAAGAAGCATTCAGCAAATGCTTTCACCCATCCATAGAGAGTGTGATTGGTAAGTCATGTCCACCCTCTACCATCCCACTTCACTTCATGTGTCACCATTCAGGATCACACCTCATGCTCACCCAACAGTAACTTGTCCATGACAAGAACACGGGGTAATTGATCAGTTGGGTTCCCTGACTTTCACTGTCAACCACTTCAATGACCCTGTGACCTATTCCTCTGAGGGCTTCCTCAACCACAACCTTGATTCCCTCAACCCTGACTTCATCTCACTTTTTCATGGCTCTAGCATTGGTACTGCAGATGACACAGAAGAGCTCCTTTGTCATTGCATCCCAGGCACACCCTAAGAACAAGGACATCATCCTCTCCATGCAGTCAACCACTTCAACAGCCCTATTCCTTCAAGGGCTTCCTTGACTGCAACCTTAATTTCCTCAACCCCAAATTCATTTCACTTTTCCATGGCTCTAGCATTGGTATTGCAGATGGTGCAGAGGGGGGTAGGTCAATTAATCCCTTCATGAGGGCCTTTTCTTTGGCAAAATCATTGCAACCCAGCCTCATGCTCTAAGCACAAGGGCCCCATTGTCTCCATGTAGCTCAAGCCAATGCATGCCCTATCAACCTGTTGTAAGAGTACTGTCAAGTGGATGCCAATACTCCTAGAGGACAGTATAGCTGAAGAACAGGACCAGGAGGAGGAAGATACACAGAACCCTTTTGTGGGTCTGACACCAGGTGTGGCTGGCAAGTTCAGGGCCGCTCTGGACATCTTGTTTGAGATGCTATCAGAAATGCAGTGTTGATTTGTTGTCTGCATGAATCCCAACAACTCACAATTACCCAATCAGTTGGAGGGATGGAGTGTAAAGGGCCAGATTCAGAGCATGGACTTGACTGGGATCTTGAAGAGGAACATAAATGTCTTTCAGGCAGGGCTAACTGCAAACAAGTTCTGCAGTTGATATAAAGAACTAATAGCAATGATGGGCATTGTGGATGGTTTGGCAAAGAAGAATGTGGAGTAGACATGAAACATCTTGGGCTTAAAGGATGTTGACATAGTTCTGGACCAATATAAGGTAATCTTTGGGTATCTATTTGTCATGGACAAGTAAGATTCTCATCTTTTTACTCATCACATAGATCATTTTGTTTCAAGCTGCATTCCATTGTCTCAAGGATTGTATTCATGCACTTGATATGAAGAAAAAGAAATGAGAAATGCATTGGCACCTCGGATGGGAACTAACTGCCAATCCTATCACACTCAGGAAATTTGAGGATATAATCTGCAAGGATTTTGTCAGTCCTGGACCATACCTCACCTACATACATGCTGCCTTCAACCAAGAAGTCCATGCCATCACCCACCACCAACCCTTTGCAGCATCATTGAATGTGAACCCCTCACCATTGTATGGGCGGCAGTATTCATCACCACCTGAGCAGGTACCAATAACCCTTTCATGGCATACTCACTAACCTAACCTTCATCAAGACTCTCATGGACAAGCCCACTGTGTTCCATTGTTCTGAGGACCATATTCATGTGCCTGATGTGGAGGAACAGAAATAAGCAGTGTCAGTACCTCTAATGTGAGCTAAACATTGATCCCATTATGCTCAAGAAGTTCAAGAAAATGATCTGCAAGGATTTTGTCAGTCCTGGACCATACACCTCTGATGCTTTGACCTCACAAACCTTCATTGCTTGATGTCAATGTCAATGCACCCTGCTCTCTGTTGGCTCCAATAGGAATACCTTTGGCTTCAAGTCAACCCTCTGGATTAGATTCTGAACCACCATCTCCACTTCCTTGTTGACATTGTTGACCGATTATGACAAACTTCCCCCACCCAACTCACCCCTAATATCAAGACTAGATCTCCCTGATCTCAAGAATAATGGGCTCCCCAAGATCATTCCCTCCTCTCTCTCTCTCAGATCCTGCTTGTGTCTACCCAATTCTGATATTGAGATGAGTGGCTTGACCAGTGATTTAGTAATATCCAGGATCACCATGTTCCATTTCTCTCCACCCAGTCAACCTCTCCTCTTTATCAACAACTCACAAAGCATACCATTACCATATTTTTCACCCCTGAGGACTTCAATTATGTGTCTGTTGCTGGAAGACATCACAGATATGACAGACCATCCCCTAGAGAGGGTGTGGGTCAATTGTATGGTGTCGTCACATTGAATGTCCCTTGTCAAAAGCACTTCCAATGCCACTGCCATCACCTTTGAGTAAGTGGGTTTTGGTGCAGGTCTAATATTCACCATCTGAGTCATCCAGTATCTGTATGTAATTTGTGAATCTGTTTAATTTTTTTACCCTACAATATATGCTGATGTGATATGCAACTGACTCAGATGAGTAAGACATGTAATCTACCAGCACTGTGCCAACTTAAGTGCCCTTATGGGGGGAAAGCTTGCATGGTGCTCCAACTTGAGTTGGCTGCTTGAGCAACAGGCCTGGTACTTATGCACAATGCTCTGAGATTGCTGTTAGTCATCCTGTGTAGCAGTACTTAACTAAGGCATGCCTGTTCCAAATTTTTCCTGAGACTCTCCTCCTGCTCATCATGGCAAACAGGTGCAATGTAGGGCCAGGACTACCAAGGTGAACTTCAAGAACAATCTGCCTTGATCTGAGTCCATTGCTCCACCACTTCAGAGTCTTGCAATCCCTCTGCTTTCAACAACCAACCATCCTGGGACCCAATGCCCAAAGCATATTGGTGCTGGTCAGGAAGGGCACATGGCCCAGTTAGAGAAAGCAGTGAATACAGTGGGCAAGAAGAAAGCACAGAAGCTGAACATGATACTTTTCGATGACAAACCAGTCAACACCATAGCTGTGACTCCATGCCCAACCAGGAAAAGGGCAACACAGAACAAATGTGATATTGTAAATAGAGTGATCCTCATTTACTGTAATTTATGTCTAACATTCACTTCAGTTTCCCTCAGATACTATGTACCTTGCTAGGTCAGGTGGATTCAGCAACCCAAGCTGATACATAGCTGCTTTCCCAACAAGTGGGCCCCATGAATTGATTTGGCTTGCAACTTGGGGCACCACCTCCACCTACTTTCATTGGTTCACAGTCTGTACCACATGCATCCCAGCACACAGAGAAGTCTTGCACTCCCACTCCTGGTCCACAGCATTTCTCCACACTCAATAATCCAGGCAGTCGTTCCCCTATCACAGATTCACACCATTCTTCATCTCATATTTTTCATCAGCCTGTGAGATCACACCCTGTCCACCTTCAGCAGGAGACTCCTGGTGTACCTATGCAAGAGCATGAGAGCAGCCCTCTATCATCAGACCCAGAAGACAAGGAAGAAGCTGGGGATCACTTCAATGAGAACAACAACACCTTCTTATATGAATCACCAATGGCCACAGCAGGCTGTCACCAAGCAAAGGAACAGCTGCCACCTTCCAGTAGAGATAGTCCTTCAAATGGCATTGAAATTGGACAAGCAATGAATGATGGGGATAATCTGCTGCCCACTTGTTGGGCTCAAAATATATTATTTTAATATTGTTGCAATCTACTAGAGGCTAATGTATGGATGTAGATGACATGGGATCAGATGATAATGGTAATGAACAAGCTCGTGCTTCTCCTCCAAGGTTCCCACCTAGTTAGTATGTCCCACCACAGCCTTTCACATTCCAGTCTCACCCTCTTTCTTGTCTATTGCAGCCACAATGAATACTGGTACTACAAGCAGTAGCTCCACAACAGATCAAGAATCATTTGAGTCCAAGTCCAAGCCCAAGTTCCACTCCAACTCATGGTCCAAACCAGCCAAGTAGATTCCAAGTGCATGGTCAAGGAGTATGCAAACAGGGTCAGCTTTCTCTGGGCCCCACAGAGCATGATCAATGTCCTGGGATAAGCTATGAATCTCCTCAGTGCTCACCACCCTCACATCCCATGGCTGATGTGCAGTTACAAGATAATGATGGTCATGGTCATCAGGCCCACAAGTTGCACCACCCTGGCGATGAAATGGTAACAGTTTGTCCTGCCAGTGTGTTTCAATGTCAAAGCTAACATCATTGTAGGTTAATAGTGACTATGATGTACTTAAACAACACTACACAACCAACTGCTGGCACAGGTCTTCTTCTTCAACATATCTTGGTGGTGTCCATATGATTTGATGAGCATCCAGACTTGGCGCTCACCTAAAAGAATGCACCATATCTGGATCCTAGAGGAGAACTGCAGCACACTGAGCCCAGTCAAGGCAAACCATCACCATGGCAAGTATTTGAAGAACCCCAAGGACAGTAAGCCTTCTAAGTTCAGTGCAATTGGCTTTTTTCCTTCACTCTGGACAAAATTACTGGACCATATCAAGGCATGAATGCAATTTGTTATCATAAACACACTGTTCTCTTGAATTGAATCAGCTATTGATAATGAATGCTCTGAGATACTATTTGAAACCATCACATACTATGAGGACAATAAATTGGAGGTTGAAAGTAATAAGTCATCTGTCATATCTACTGTTTGTGTTCCTCCTCACTTTGTTATAAAGATTACTATCTGATATACAAGAGGGACATGGCATACATGGTAAGTGTTTTGAAGTAGGAGAATTCCATGCTAACATTTATCCAGATCAGCACTTCAATGACACTCAGACTTTCCATAGCAAAGTTAAGAAGATTTGTTCACAACTCATTCTGGCACACTATGACCTTTTCCCCCATCAACTGCCCAAACAAGTGCTGAACATTTACAAGGTGTCAAGGACAAAGCAAGTAATCTCCTTCAGAAGTCAAAGTACTTGCACAATGAGCAAGATGTGTCAGTAACTATTTCCCATGCCTCCTTCTATGGACTTGTAATGATTGAAGTTATAGGAAGGAGGAAGTAACTTCGTACACCCAGCTATGAAACATATATGCCTCACTTATTGAATATCTAAGTACTGTAGATAGTCAGTACTAGTAGGTAGCTTTGTAAATGATAAGTACTCAGTGGTTGGGAAACCAGCTAAGCCTACCTATCAAATATCTAAGTACTGTAGGTAGTCAGTACTAGTAGGTAGCTCTCTAAATGATAAGTACTCACCTCAGTGGTTGGGAAACCAGCTGAGGTGTAACTAAACTATGATGCACAGAAATAATCCATGCTTATGTAATCTACTATGTCATGTTTGTAATTCCAACATTGCTGCCTTCTATAGCAGCTCTACCAAGGCTCTTCACCAATTCAATTTCCAGAGTTTCAAAAAGCTGTGCCTGGTAAAGCTGTTGCTTTCATTGGTGCTATCATAAACTATTTATATTTTGAAGCAAACCCAGACCTGATGATTTCAACACAGGTCTATGGTGTTTTAACTACCTATTAGAATCATGGTTTCAACAATGGAGAACAGTTGACTATTGTTGTCCTCCAAAGCAAGTTTTGGAAGATTGTCACAAAGATGCAGCAAGTGATAGTGGATGAATATCACAGTGCTAAGCTTGAAGCTGCCATTTCCAACTGGGCTCACACTAGAATGTAAGTGATCCTTGTATGAATTTTCCTGGATGTTCTGATACTTTGACAAGGATTGGATATGTCCATAAGGCTTGTGCCATGACTGATGATGATGATGAATTCAAGATTGATCTAGATTAGACATATCTACTACTGGAATATTTTGGCAATGATATATGATTTTACTGTGACCTACTATACACAAGGGACACTGTATGGTGCTTAGGGCATGGTACAGCATCATATGTTGCTTGGGGTACATTGCAGAACATCCCACCATCCAACATTCAGGAAGACCCAGATGCTTTTAACTGCATTTTGGATTGCCTCAACATGCCATGTAACACCCCAAATAGTGTTGCCAGCATTGGCATCACTGCACATCCCCCATTCATACCATCTACCATTTCATCTCCCCACCAACACCATCTTCTCAACCACATCCACTGTCATCTGCACTGCCACCATTTTCTCAACCATGTTAACTGTTATCCACACTGCCACTATTCTTTCAACCATGTCCACTATTGTTACCTGTTTCCTTATCTGACATGTCCTCTTCAGATATGTCACCCTCCTGATCTACTTCAAACCAATCTCCCCCTTCATCTTCTGTGCTACATGCTTCATTGTCCATTCCCCCACTCCCTGCCTTCCTCTGTCCTCTGATCCCCATGTTCCACACATCTTTTGTGTTTGTTCTACCTATTTGAGGGTGTTTCCCCTTAAATCTGAGAATCCTTTCATTTTAGGTTTCATTTCATCATTTTCAGGACACCCTAACCATCTCCACAGGCATTATTTGATGACTGGAAGGTTATCAGGCAAGTCTCCCTCAGAGGAGAGGAGTCCTAACCGGACTCCCTTAGTCATTTTTCACATTTTTCACACTTTTGCATTTTTTCGTCTCAATTTTCATTCATGCAATTGACCTTCATTACCAATTCCAACCCCAAACTCTCTTCATTTGAGCACTTTGATACTACCCTTTAGGTCACCCACTTCACTCTATCTGAAAAACACAATGCTACATATCCATCTCATCCCAGTTTTCATTCAGCATTTAGGCCAGTGACCTCTGTTCCATCCCAGGTTTAGTCCAGCACTTGTCATTATCCATCAGAAAAGAGCACAAAAAGAACACAAAAGAAAACAAGCATCATATATACCTCATATAGTCATTCCATTCCTTCATTCATATCTCTCATCCACTACTCTTTCTCCTTGTTATCACCAGTTCATGTGTTCTCAAAACATCTATGTACCATTCTGCTCTTTGAACATACATAAGGACACAGCACACATTATTTGATTCACTGTTTTGTTGACTTGGTACACCTAGTAACCCCACTTATTTTGATTTGATGCAGGAATAGATGTGAAAGACACACAAAGAAGTCAAGTCAAGTCAGACACTTGCATTATGATTTCCTTTTTATTTGACTACACCATTTCTCACTTATTTCATTTTTATTATACTTCTGTTTCATGTTTAGGTTTGCACTGTGGATACAAGCAGTGGACATTGAGCAGTTGGACTGCATTGGATTAGATCAGACTGCATTGGACATGCACAGACACCATAGGTTTTACACAGGACCATTGACACATCCCACAGACATGGCAGTATATGACAAAAGCACAGCTCTACCCATCCACTTACCATCATTATTACTCATCATCCATCTCAGATGTCACCTGAGCACCTTTTGGACACCTGGTTACTTGTACAAGATATTAGATGCTACCATTTTGGACTCAAATTATTATCACAATTATCATTGTCGTCATTCTTGTCAACACTCCATCCCTCCACCTCCACTTTTGACTGCATCTAAGTCATCTGAGCCATCATTTGACCTGTCATCATCATCCCTGTTTCATGATCATCACCCACCATCATCACCACTCCGTCCCTCACTATCATCAGACTGACTGGGAACAGTCAGTTCCTAAAGTCCCCCTTGGATGTAAGGAACTGATATTGCCTACAGCAACATTACCCCTATCCAACCCAATTTGCTTATCATCCACATGCACTTTCTATTCAGATCACTTTAGCATTAGCAATTAGCAATCAGACTTTTATTTTATAGGTTAATTAACTGTTCAGGTTTGAAGCCAGACTATTCTGACCCTCTTGCATGTTTTATTTCCTTATTTATGAGTCTAGGATATTCCTTGGACTATAAAAACTGTCTATTTCAACTCAGAAGGGAGTTTCCACTCCTGGGCTATTCCCTCACTTTTCTCTTGTGTGATTTCCTGTTTTGGCAATATTTGTTAGCAACATGCTGTGATGAGTCCAATTATTCCTTCACGCTGACAACCCAGATTACAGACCCCTTGGGACAACCATCCCCTCACACTTTTCACACATTCTTTGTGTTTTACAATACTGACTCAATTCTATCATTGTTGTGTCCATGTGCTTGCATTGTTACAGGTTATATGACCAATCTGTAAAGTAGAGTTAGCAATAATTAGTATCTCACAGTAATTATCATACTTTGTGCACAATTCCAAGCTGTGCAGCAACTTTGTAAAGGACTTGTCCAAGGTGTGTGCCATTATGTGCACTATTTATTCATGTGAAGTCCAAGAGGGCTGCCTTGATCTTCCAGCATCTGAATCTTGCTTTTTCAATCCATGATCCTGTCACTGCAAAATATGCATTTGTGTTTGATGTCTGCCAGGCATCACATGTAAGGCTGATTTGACCCTTAACATTGTTGCTCTACTCTCATGAATTTTAGTGCAGCAATGTGGTGAGATGAATATATACCAATAATCTGGCTTGAAACTTAATTATTTGGTGTTTGAATGTCTGGATGATGGTGGCACAGGTGGCCCTTCAATTTGGAATTTTCATGCTGTTTGTAGCATGCACAGCAATATCAATCATATGTCTAAATGTGGGGTATTCCAGAGCTGAGATGGGCTCATGCAATGTTAAATGAAGTGAAAGTCTTGAGTGCTTCAAACATTACCTACCTGATCTGTATTGATGAGCCACTGAATAGTAGCTTCATGGAATAATTGATCACTATATGGGATCAGTTTTGGCTTTGCAATGATAGGTTGGAGGTGGGAATCAAGGTGAATCTGTTGATCTGCAGTGGCACTCTCTTTATGCCACTTACAATCCTTGGGCAGCAGGGAAATGAAGTCATTTTCCTTTGCCCATTTCAAATACTCTGCTTGTATTGTGCATGAATACCATCAGCCAATGAATGAACAGATTGATGCACCTGGTAGCATGAGTTCATGTGGCATCAACAGGTAGTGACCTCAGCTACTAGGGAAGTGTACTGTGCAGAACTTTTGCCATGTAAGCTCCATAAGAAAGCCTTGAGTTTGAACAAGATATAAGCACTTACAAGCAAATCTTGCAGTCCCAATATTTCTTGCCATCAACCAGATACAGGTTGGTGAAGAAATGGTTAATGTTACAGCTGCAATTTTGCTGGTGGACTTTAATGGGTTCATTGAGGTCAATGACCTTAACATCTTGCAAGTTGGTTACACTATTGGGTAATTGCAAAGTAAGGCTTATGCAAGTATGTCAACATCAACAGAGTGAATAGTAGAGTGAAATGTACCATTTGCCATGTCTCATGGATGCTCTCTATCAATAGGTGTGGAGCATGCTTTCTTTTTACCTGTAGAATGTTAAAATAACATGTCAGAATGAGTTTCAGATCATAATCTCACCTTTTACCAGTCAGGATGACCTGTTTGACTATTCCTCATCTTCATTGTCCCAATCCAATAGATCAAGTTGGTGAGGGTCTATTCCAGTATGCTTACATTTTTGTGAGCCAGAACCCAGTGACACAGGAGGAGGGGAGCCATAATCAATGTCATCTGGGTCAGTTTGAGGGTTGGGAGAGGAAAGTGGGATCAGCTGCTCTTGCACAGCAGTTTGCACTTGTTGGTGAGATTGAAGCTCTGGTGGGCTGCATTATCAGTATCTCTGAGCCTTGCCAAGGGAAGTGTGGCTCCCCTAGGATGACCACTTGTGCTGTTGTTGACATTCATAATACACTCCTGAAATATTGACTTTTTGAGCTGAGGCTGGTGAGTGTTGAGTAAATGAAGGTTTTTTCATGGCAATGTACAATTTATGGTGGTATCCAGACATCTAATGAAGTATCAAAGAAGCATACATAGGTACACTAGTGCCCCAGCCCTGGCCCCAGCTCACAGCCCAGACATCTCAGAAGCTGGGCCAAAAGCCAAGATAAGCCCTACCATGTGGCCTGGCTTGGCCCAGCCTAACTAAGCCTGGCTCAGCTCAGCCTGGAGCCTAAGGCCAGGCCTTGCACAACACTAGAAGAGGTGATGGACTTCTACTGGAGGAATGGTGGGAATATCATTAGTGGAGGGGTGTGTAGTGGGCATCTAATATAAGTAATAGAAAGAATAGTAGGGGAGGCAGCAGAAGCAGGAGTATTCATAGCAATATCTGGTTGCAGCAAGAAGTTGGATGGAGGAGGGGAGTTCTGAGGTGAAGAAGTGTCATTGAAGGAAATCAAGGTTATGTTTGGAGAGATTAAGGGCAGCTGAGATCTGGGAGTGGTATAAGGGAGGTGAGGACATGAGGAATCAGAGTTGGTGGAGAGTTTTATATTTGTTCAGGATTTTCTTGGCATGTGCAAAGTTGGTCTCTCTTTCCCAAGTAGCTTTGGAGATAGGGTATTCCTTCCATGCAGCTAAGTACATATCAACAAGATCAGCTCTTCCCATTGTATTTGATGATGTGACTTATGTATGTAGTTCATATTCTTTTTCTGGATGTGACAGATCTGGAGGGGGTTGGGGGAAGTTTGGTCCATGTTTATTGGTTTCTAGATATGGGGTCAGGAGCAATGCATGGAATACAGGGTGTATTTTCCAATGTTCAGGTAGGGTTAGTTTATAGGCAACAGTGAAGATTGCTTCTTTGATCTTAAAAGGGCTGTATTTGGGGAAGAGCTTTCTATTTGAGGACAGGGGAAGGTTGGTGGCTTCCAGCCATACTTGTTGGCCCATTGAGAATGGAGAGTATTTCTAATAAATGCAGTTGGCCATGGTCTGTTGTGATCACTCTAGAGCTGCTTTGACTTTGTCCCTGGTGGCAGAGATTTATCCAAGTTGATCAGAGAGGACAGGGACAAATATAGGTCTGATCTTTGAATATGATCTGGGGTGGTATCCCATCATGAGGTGGAATGGGGAATCTTGGGTAGCTGAGTGGATCATGGAGTTGTGATGGAATTTAGCAAGAGGAAGAATATCTATCTAAAAGATTGGATTTTCTTGACTGAATAGTCATAGATATATTTCTAGTTCTTGGTTGACTTATTCTGTTTCTTTGTTGGTTTGGAGGTGGTAGGCAGTGGATAGGGCAATGTTATAATGTAGGAGGTGGGAGAGTTTGAGTGCAAAGGTGGAGGCAAATTGGGGGCCTTGGTCAGAGATGATTCTATTGTGTAATCTGAATCTTGGGAAGACATTTTTAAAGAAAAGTTCTGCCACTCCTTGAGCAGAAATGGTTTTATTGCAGGGGATGAAAATATCACCTCCCTTGTAAGGCTGTGGTCAACCACAACTGATATGCTGTCAAAGCCAGTGGAAGTGAGCAGGCAAGTGATGAGGTCCATGGACAGATGCTGAAAGGGATAAGTAGCAGATGTGGGGGGATAGGAGTGAGGGTGGGTGGGTAGGATGGGTATTAATTTTGTGCTGCTGACAATGAGCACAGCCAGCAATGTATTTGTGCACAAAGATGGACATTCCTGGCCACCAGTAGTTACAGGAGAGGAGGGAGAGTGTTTGAGAGAAACTGGTGTGTCCTCCATGAAAAGAGTTGTGGAGGGAGGAGAGAAGGGGTTGTTGACAATCATTAGGAATGTAGGTGTGCCCCTGGTAGATAAGGTGAATGCCATTGAATGTCCAGTCATTGTGTTTGGTGTGGGAAAGGAGAGAAAAGCTATTATTCATGGCCTGGAGGGCAGAGACCACCAGAGGGTCATTCTTAGAGGAGATGGCAATTTTCTTGGCAATGACAAGGTCCAAGGATTGGGTAAAGAGGGAATTGGGCAGTAGTTGAAGTTCATTATTGTTAGAAAATGTATTGATGTTGTACTTACGGAACAAGGCATCTGCTGGCCCTATGGCTGTATCAGATAGATGAAGGAAGGTGAGGTTGTAGTCTTGTAGGAACATCTGCCATCAGGCATGTTGTTGAATCAATTTGTGGTTCCTGGAAGTAGGTGAGATTTTTGTGATCTGTCATAATAGTGACCAGATGTTTAGTGTCCTGGAAATAGTGGTGCCACTCTTGGAGGGCCAGAATGACCACAAGCAGTTCTCTATCATAGATGTCATAATTCTATTCCACTTCACTTAAAAACTTAGAGAAGTAGGAGCAGGGGTGGAGATCACCATTGGGGTTTTTCTGCATGAGAATCCCTCCAGCTGCTGTAAGAGAGGCATTGGCCATGAGGAAGAATGATCAGTCAGTGTTGGGGGTTTGGAGGACAGGCTGGTGAAGGAAGGCATTCTGTAGGATGCAAAAGGCACACTATTGTGAATCCCCCCATGTCCAGGCAGTCCCCTTTTTGGTGAGGTCAAGGAGAGATCAGGCAATGTTGGAGAAGATGGGAATGAACTTCTAGTAGAAATTGCAGAATCCAATAAAAGATTGGACTGCTTTTACATTCTTAGGGGGTTTCCAGTCCTTGATGGCTAAAAGTTTGGTGGTGTCCATATGGATGTGGTCTTCAGAGACCATTAGTCCCAAGTATTTCACCTCTGACTGATTAAAGAAGCATTTCTTGTGTTTGAGATACAAGTGTTGTTCTTGGAAGCATTGGAGAACTTTCTTGGTACATAATTCATGTTCTTCTGTGTTGGTAGAATGGATCAGAGCATTGTCCATATAAATGGTGAGCCATCCTTCTGTGAGGAAGTCAGAGAAGGCATTGCCCATGTAAGCTTGAAAGGTGGCTGGAGAATTGCACATTCCAAAGAACATCACCATTGGTTCAAAGAGTTCAAATGGTGTAATGAATGCCACCTTCCAGCAATCTTTGGTTTTTACAAGGACATTGTTGTATCCTCATTGGACATCTAGTTTGGTAAAAATGGATGATCCTTTTAGTTTGTCAATGAGGTCAGAAATGTGGGAAAGGGGGTATGTATTTTTGATGGTGTGTTGGTTTAGATATTGGTAGTCTTGACAAGGTCAGAGTTTTCTGTCTTTCTTTTGAACAAAGAAGAAGAAAGCTGCTTGAGGAGAGTTTGATGGATGGATCTTTCCTGAGGCAAGGTTGTTATTTACAAAGGTTCAACAGGCTTCAACTTCTTCAGGGTTGAGAGAGTAATTTTTAGTTTTTTTTGGTATGAAGTTGGAAAGAAGTTTTATTTCATAGTTAAAGGATCACAAGGGAGAGAGTTTGGCGGGTTCTTTGTCTATGAACATATTGGTGAATTGTTGGTATTTAGGGGGAATGGTAGGTAATTTCTTTTTGCTTCTTGGGAAAGGGTAGTGGATAGGGTGAGTTTTCTAACTTGTTCCAGCATCTCATAGAATTGTCTTTGATATGCTTTGGTTAGGTGGTTATCCATATCTCCATCCAAGAACCTAAGAAGATATCTTTGTACTAGTGCTTCTTGTCTATCTCACTTCCTAGGGTTTTCTGGTGTTTTGACTTCAACAGTCCTGGAAGACTAGTCAATTAGTGGATTTCATTCAGCCAACCAGGTCATTCCTAGAATGACTGCTTGTTGTTTTCCACTAGCTAGGATAAGGAAATCTCTCTCTTCTGAGTATTGACCAATTTGGATATGGAGGTGAGTTTTGTATCTTATTTGGCCCATTTTGTTGGTAGTTCCATAAGCATTATATACATTCTTTGGGTGTGAGAGAGGGGTTAAAGGAAGTTTGTTTCTTTTTGTGAAGGTGTAGTAAATGAACCAGGAGGTGGCTCCATAGTCAATGAGGGCCAGGATGGTAACAATGTTTTTGCTTCCTACTGCAGAGAAGGTCATTAGAACAAATAAAGATTTCTCATTCTTTGGTACAATTACAGTTGGAAGGGAAGGAGAGCATGATGTTGCTCCAAGTCTCCTATTTAAAAATCCTCACTGGTGTTAATTTGATTGACCAGTTCAGTTTTGAGGGAGTGGGGTTCTTTGCTATTTTTGTCATAATACTGTTTCAGTGTTCTCAATACCTCCTTTTTCTCAACCTTTTCTCCCTCACTAATTTTTGAACATAGGAGTCTAGTTCATCAGGTTTTGCTTTAATAGTTTGGACTTCTTTTACTCTTTCAGGATTTCAGGAGGGATGAGAGAGGTGCTCTGGGTGGGATGTATGGTTTTTTGTAGGCTGGATGTCTGGAGTGGTTTCTGCTGAGGCATCCTATTTTGTGGCATATACATATAGCATCATTTTTCTTGATTGTGGTGAGCTCTTTCTGGTCCAGAGAGGATGATGTGGTCTGTGTTCATGGCATTGGGGTCAAATCTAGTGGAATAGAATCCTCTCTTTTGGAAGTCTTGGAGTTGTTCATGGGCTTGGATATGGCTACTGGCTGAGGCCATCCACCCTCCAAGATCTTTTGGTTCAGTTCCTTTGAGAATATCACTAATCAAGTTAAAGGGGAGTCTAGAGCAATAGAGGTCACAGACCATGGCATCGTCAGTCATTTTGGTTAGTCCAAGAAGAAGGTTGAACTGGATGGTATAGTCTTTAAGGGCCTCTGTGGAGATCTCTTTCATGTGGAGGGTTTTTATCTTTCTTCTAGTATCTGCAGCTTTGTCCTTGAAGGTGAAGGAGTTGTTGAATTGTTCTTTGAGTATGCTCCACTTCTTGTAGTCAATGTTACTGTTGAGTTTATTGTAGTATTCTTCAGCAAAGATTTTTCCTTGTCCTTCACTCATTCTAGTGAGAGTAGTGGTTATTATTTCTTCATTGGTGAGCTTATCTCTTTTTATATTCCTCCATGCTTTTATGGCTTAAAGCCACCAGTTGGCATCTTCAACTTTTCCACTAAAATCCTTTGGTAGGGATTCTTTGCCCATTTCTTTGTCATTAGAGTCATCAGATTCAGTGTGATCTTCCTGTTGAAATGATATACTTGCAGCTACTCTTTCAGGAGCACAAGAGACAACATTTATACTCAGGATTATTTATGAGAAAGAAAAATCTTATTAACACAGGATGTAGGATCCTGGTTTATATACACATATTGTAGCAGAGATATAAATATCTACCTATCCTAAATAATGTAACCGATTTTATCTATATAAAGATTAAATATACAATAGGGGTTAAATAGCAGCTATACACTGCATATTCAACACTTCCCTTTGCTAAGTTCCTGGTAAGGAAAGCAAGCATCTCAATTGTGCAAGTAATGTTGCAAGAGGTAAGTAGATGAGTTTCAATAGAAGGTTAAGCCTAATTGTGCTCTAAACTTGTTGAATTTGACATGTCCAAGATTTTTGGTAAATGTGTCTGCTGGATTATCATTTCTTCAATGAAGTAAAGGTCCACCTCACCCCTGGCTACTGCTTCATGAACAAAGTGATAGTAAATGCCAATGTGTTTACTGTGGGATTCAGTGACAGGATTTGTTGCCATAAATATGGATCCTTGATTATCACCACATATGGGGATGGATTTTAAATGATATCCAAGTTCACTCAATAGAGTGTGAATCCAGATGGCTTGGTGGCTACAATCAGAGAGTGCATATTTAGCTTCAGAGCTGGAGAGTGCAATGGATTTCTGAGCATAAGAAGCCCAAGAGAAAATACCACCAGCTAACTTAAAAAAGTAGCCAGTTTGCAATCAGCAAGTAGTGGGATCAGATTCCCAATCAGAATCAGTACAAGCCAAGAGGCCTGTACCAGAATCTCCATCAAAGTCTAGAGAATAATCTCTTGTACCTAGTAGATAGCAGCAAATATAAAGCACTTTGTTTGTCCAAATATTCTTTAGAGGAATTGGCTGATTGTCTTTCCAGTGCTATGACTGCATAGCCAATGTCAGGGTGAGTGCCAAGCATTAGGTATAATAATGATCCAATGACAGTCTGGAATCTGGATTGCAGAGCTGGATCTGCAGGACCTTGATTAGGTGCAGGGTAATAACCCATAGAGAGTGGAATAGGGGGTATTTTAGCATTTATCATGCTGCATTGTTCAATAACCTTATCAAGGTAGGCTGTTTGATCTATACAGATCTTTTTCATCAGCAAATCATGAATCTGTTGTATAGCACTGTACAGAGATTTAAAAAATGCTAATTTGGGTTATTTGGGTTCCAAACCATCCACAGAGGACCACAGTGTATCACAGTAACTGAATTAATGAGATTTAAATTCTGACCTGTAATGGCTCATACAGCTCTGTACAGGCTGCATATGGGAGGACCTCACTGTAACTAAGTCAGAGATTTGCTGATATTGCCTTTTTTACAAATGCACATATGAAGAAATTCTCTGGTTTCTCTGAGATCTCTACATTCCCATTTCTGCATGAATCAGGCTTTGATCTCATCTACCACAGCCTTGTTTGGGCCACAGAAGAGAGCATCATCTACATATACAATGGTTACAACCATAGAGGAGCCTTTGTGTTTGTATAGCAATATTCTAGCATCAGATTTCAGGTACTCAAAACTGAGTTCAGTCATTGACTTGTTGAGGGATTTCCACCAGGCTAAGCCTGCCTGTTGTAATCCATATAGGGCATGACAGAGTGGGAGCACTTTTTGCTCTTGCCCAGGTTTAATAAAACCTTCTGGTTGTTCCATGTAGATTTCTTCATCTAGCTTGCCATATAAAAAGGCGCTTGTGACATCGAGACCTGAAAGCATATAGTTTCAAAGCACACAACTGGTGAATATTTCATTGAAGTCTGTTCCTTCAGCTTGTGAGAAGCATTTTGCAACCAATGTGGTCTTTTTACAGCCTATCATATTCTGAAATTCTGCCAAGTCCAACTCTGGTGCTATACACAACTCTATTACTGTACATACAAAGTCTGGTGTGTTTTTACCATAGACACACCCCTTGACCTCTGGACTTGTTTCATATATCCTTTTATATCTGTCTCCATTCCTCCTTGCTTGACTCCATTCCTCTTGTTCTCTATTTGTACTAGTTTTGCTATATACTCACCTCCAAACCTGTGTATCACTTAAGAGCACAGCTCCAGTGACAATTCTACTCCAGACACTTATGAACTCCATTAGTAATCCTATGCCCTCCATAGTATATATACCTCCAAGATACTCCTGTAAAGACCTCAGTTCAAATATTAGTTTTATCCTCTACTCCTGATCTCTGCTTGAGTCTTGACAACTCACCTCTAAACTCTCCACTCAACTTGCATCAGTAAAACACAAAGTGGTTGTACAGCACTGTATAGAACTGTACAGGGTGACAGTGTTACAGATAGGTCCCCCCCTGTACAGCAACTGTAGGAAATTTAAAAGTGTCTAAAAATGAATTTTATTACTATAGGACAAACATATTTTTCCCTTGTATGTACTGTAACTCTGTACCACTCTGTACCACTGTGCCAAAATCATGGGTTTGCTGATGTGGCATTGTGAACAACATCTCAAGTCCTTGAACCTCTGACCCTCTGAAATCTGAGACACCCAGGACTTGTGCAAGGGCACACCACATATGGTGAAGCCAAGTCCCAACCCCACAGTCAACTCTGGCATTCCAGCATTGCCTTTGGAGCACAACTCTAACATAGCCATCAAGTTTGGCATCAAATACCCATCTGTTTTTAATGACTTTTTGATCTTTAGGATGATCTACTATGTCAAAGACTTTTTGCTTTTTAAGCATATCAAGTTCATTTTGGCAGGCTGCTTCCCATTGGGAGTGCTCTTGCCTAGGGAGGCTAGTGATATCTTTATATGACCATTCTCTGGGAGGCTTGTTAGTACTCTGGTCAGGGGTGATGGCCTTGGCAAGTAAGAAATATGCTAGTTTCTCTGAAACACTTCCCTTTTCTTCCTGAATGAGTTTTGCAACATCAGGTTCCTCAGAGAGAGTTGAAAAGGGGGTGGAACTCTGTTCAGGAATAGGTGGTTGTTAGAGTTGTGCTCCAGTAGTAACTCTGGAACACCAGAGTTGACTTAGGGGTTGGGACATTGGCTTCACCATATGTGGTATGCCCTTACACAAGTCCTTGAGTTCTGTTGTAAGAAAAGGATATTCCTTGCAGTTACATAACCCCTATCTGACCATCAATTACCATCCAGCTTGTCCACAGATGTACAACCTATTTGCTTTGCCACAAATTTTCCCTTTTTAGACTTTATTGAATTTCCTTCATATTTCATAGCATTCTATATCATTTCAAGTCTGTACCTTTTTGATATACCTAGTTATAAGAGTTTGGGTCATTTCCCAGACTATAAAATCATGTACAGGACCTTTTGGAATGCATCTCCCCCTTTCCCACATGCATTAAACACCTTCATTTGATGATTCCACCCATCCTTGGCCCTCATCCTAGGCCATTCCACTCATTTCCAACCTTCTTCCTTGGTTGGAATCTCTTTTCTTTCCTTATTTTGGTCCCTTCACCCAACTAACTCCCATGAAATTCCTTGGGACAAACATATTGCTCTCTTGCACACTTATTTTATGCACTTTCTTAGTGTTTTACAATGGGAGCCCACCATGAGGGGATTCCAGGAGTTGGTTTAGAAGGATCCATTCACCTCCCCTCTAGCACAGTGAGCGAGACAAGCCCCTCATATCCATTTTCATTTTTTTTATTGTCCCACTAACACAAATGCCACTTTGTTCTTAGCACCATTGCCCTTGTGAAACCCTTCACCATCAGAGCCCTACCCACTTTTCCAATCAATCTGCTAGTGCTTGGGACCCTGTGCCACCTCATCAAGAAAAATTATTTTTTGTATTTCAGCTCCCTGGTAGAAGCCCAGACTGCATTGATCAAACACTGCCTCAAGGTCCCTTAGTGGTGTCAGACAGATGTGATTACCAATTGCCCTTCACAATCAGAGGAGATCTCTTATTGCTCACTATCTGAGGAAGAATGGGAAGTCTTGCAGTCTGGCTGTCATCCCCATTGGAGCATGGACATGAATGTTGATGCAAGCATGCACTCTCCCACCTTGGTTATGAGGCCTCATGGTCCCCAGCTCACACTTGCTACCCTCTGTCTTTATCCATTGCCATTGCCATTGCCAGCATCCCCATCACCAGCAACCATCACCTCCTCTTCATAGCCCAGATTCCCCTTTGTCCTCACTCATTGCCAGGCTCCCTCTTGGATCATTGCCATTGTTGCTCATAGCTCACAGGACCCCTTCCCTTGAATACCCTTCACCCTGGCTGGAGGTCCAGGATCTCCCTTCAATTAGCATTGTTGTTGCTTGCATTGGGCCAGGGGACCCCTCCTTCATGGTTGTCAACAGTGCTTGAGGATCCAAAGGTGTTACAAGTTGTCATCGTGTTTACTTCTTTTCTTTCATCTCAAACTACCTATGCTTCCCTTTCATCATTTACAGGCAGCCTCGTTTGAACACTGTTGCAGCCTAGTTATTTTCTTCCCTTTTCCTTGCTGACCTAATCCTTACCTTCCATCACCTTCCATGATATTCCACCATCAGTCAGCACTTTCTTACCAATCCTTCCTTTTCATTCTATGAAGTTCTATTTACTTCTATTTGTTCTTCATTCTTGATTTGTATTTAAACCTTTGTAGCTCTACTCTTGTCTTCAAGTTAGACCTACTCAGTATAACCACATCATTGTCTCTGAACCTCTGCTCTAAGTTGTTGTTGTACTTTTGAGTCAACACTCTTTGTTTACCTTCGTCGTCATAGAAGTCCTACAACTCCCTCCGTCCTAGTGGAAGTCCCCTAGGATTGTCTCCTTAGTCGTTGTAGAAGCCCTACAACTCCCACCATAGAAGCCCTTGAAGAGACTGAGTCTATTACTATCCCTACCCAGGCTAGTCGTAACAAAAGGTCTCACTTAGCCTGAAGCTACTGCCATTGTAGTCTTCCACCATTTCCTTTCGACTTCCCCCCTTGACCTCTCACTGGTGGTGTGGACCTCCAGGCGAAGACTCTGAACCATCGAACTCCGAGCAAGGAGAACCTTCTCCTGACTTTGACCCGGACCTCGCACTCCCATCCTTCGAAGATTGAGATGAGACTATAGATCTCTCTCATAATCTTTCCTCATCACTACACCTCCCTCGACAACTGACCCCACCATCCCCTACCCCCACAACCTCTAGACCTCTCTTCCCTATTCCACCTCCTGCTCCCCCACTTCCACCACCACCACCACCACCACCGTTCCCTTGACCTCCCCTGCTGACCTTCCCACACATCCCACCACCAACCATGTCTCATAAATCTACCGAACTTTGCATCACCACTCCAGAGAAATACAACAGCTCCTTTGAGACCACCCTCCAATGGCTCCACACTGTTCAATTTTATCTCCATGTAAACAAAGATACCTACAAGGACAATAATAAACAAGTCGCCTTTGCCCTCTCATACATGACCTCTGGACCCACCCTCACCTGGACAACCACCTTTCAGACTAAATGCATCACCAGGACCACCATCAGTCTGGGAACCTTCGCCGACTTTATCACCAAGTTTAAAAAATCCTTTGAACACAAAGATATCACTGGGAATGCCATTGCCTGGCTCTCCACCCAAAGGATGACCAAGGGAAAGAACAGAGTTTTCTCCCCTTCTCTGAACCAATATGTTTCTGAATTCCAGAGCTACACTGGAAGAGCCAGGATCACTGACCTGAATGTCCTCATCGGGTACTTCTCCACAGGAATTCCCCCTTTCCTCATGAAGAGGATTATGACCATGGATACTGTTCCCTCCACCATCACCGAGTGGTACACCAAAGCCATTCATTTCCAAACCCAATGGGAGCGAGCCGACAAGATCACTCAATGAAGCTCCAAACTCTACCAGATGACCTACCACTCCTTCTCCTTGATGTCCACTCCCTTGAAACCAAAGGATCCCAACGCCATGGACATTGATGTGATAAAGGTGTCCAAGCTCACCCCCAATGAAAGAAAGAGGTGTATTGAGAAAAAGCTATGTTTCCAATGCCGAAAACCTGGTCATCTCAACACCACCTGTACTGCCTTCTCGAAGAAACCATTTGAGAAGAAAGTCCAACAAGTGGTTGAAGAAAGGGAAACCCTTCCTAAACTCAAAGATGTCAAGGAGGATGATGATGAAGCTAACGTCAGAAGGATTTCTTTCTTGAACATGGATTTTTAAATAGGGAAACCCGGTCAACACAGGCCTTCCCTCCTTCTTTGTGCGCTGTAACTGTACAATCTATGATGAAATCTATGCAGATTCCTATTCAACTCATTGTACCATTGCATACTCTTCAAACCGTCAAATCCTCCGCCCTCATAGACAGCAGTGCAGACATCTCCTGCATCGACTGGGACTTTGTCAAAAAACACTGACTTCCCCTTACAAAATTGAAAGAACTCCTACGTGCCAGGAATGCCGATTCTTCCCATAATAAGAACGGCAATATAAAATTCACCTATGAACTCTTCGCCTCCTTCAATGCGATTGTTCACTGAGTAACCTTCTATGTCATGGCCTGTGGCCAACAAAACCTAATCCTCAGACTCCCCTGGCTGAAGTCCACCAACCCCACTATTGACTGGTCCACCCAAACCCTCCTCATCGAAGAATCCACCGACCAATCCCAAGATCTCTACTTATCCCACTCTTCCAACTCTAGATGACATGATTCCATTTATTACAAACCCCCTCCTCGTCAACCTTGTCATGTTAACATCGACTCTGTTTCCAACTACCACCTAGAAGGGTATCTTCAACGGGAGACAGAGAAACAGTTCATCAACCATGCCCTCAACAATAGGGCTGTCCAACGGATCATCCGCTGTGATAACTGTTTCGTCCCCAGAGGCTCCCCCCTCATCGCTAAACTAACCACTGCCACTGAGCTCGCCATGGAAGCCAAAAAGGCTAAACCCAAACCTACCCTCACCCCAGAATACCAACAATTTGCCCCCGTCTTTTTCAAAGAAGCCACCGACCATGTTCCCCCCTCTCGTCCTTATGACCATGAGATCAATCTCGATGAAACTTTCACCCCAAAAGTAGGGAAAGTTTACCCTCTCTCCCCTGATGAACAAAAGGCTACAGAAACTTTTCTGGCTGAAAACCTCGCATCTGGAAAGATTCATCCTTCCAACTCTCCCCAAGCTGCCCCCTTCTTCTTTGTGAAAAAGAGGAATGGAGACCCCATCCCTGTCAGGACTATAGGTACCTGAATGAACACACCATCCAGGATGCCTACCCTCTTCCTCTCATCTCCGACCTTATGGACAAACTACAAGGGGCCAAAGTCTTCACCAAATTTGATGTCTGATGGGGATACAACAACATCCAAATCAAGGATGGTTACCAATGGAAAGCCGCCTTTGTCACCCATAAAGGCCTTTACGAACCCACCATCATGTTCTTTGGTCTCACCAACTCCCCAGCTACCTTCCAACGGTTCATGAACAACTCCTTCCAAGACATGATTGCCAAAGGGTGGCTTGTCATTTACATGGATGACCTCCTCGTCTTCTCCCCCGACCACCAGACCCATGAGGAACAAACCAAACATGTCCTTGAATGAATGATGGAACTCAACCTCCATCTCAAACTCGAGAAGTGCACCTTCGCCACCGATGAGGTGGAGTACCTCAGAATGATCGTCAAATCAGGGAAACTCGCCATGGACCCCGTGAAACTCGATGGCATCGCCAAATGGCCTACCCCTGCCAAGGTCAAAGATGTGTGGTCTTTCCTAGGATTCACCAACTTCTACCATCAATTCATCCCTGATTACTCCAATCTCGCCTGCCCCCTCATCGACCTCACCAAGAAAAATCTTCCTTGGAACTGGTCCCCCTCTTGTCAAAAAGCTTTCGACAACCTGAAAGCTCTCTTTCTCTCCAAACCTGTCCTTCACCTTCCAAACCTCTCTGCCCCCTTTGCCATAGCCACTGATGCCTCGAAATTTGCCTCCAGGGCCATCCTGCTACAAACCGACACTAATGGGGACTGGCACCCCTGCTCCTACCTCTCCCAGTTGTTCTCCCCTGTGGAATGAAATTATGACATCTATGACTGAGAACTCCTCACAGTCATCCACGCCCTGAAGTCCTGGTGACACTACCTCCATGGATCCTCTTTCCCCATCCAAGTTTTTACCGATCACAAAAACCTCACCTACTTTCGTCAACCACAAAACCTTAATTGCCAACAAGCCAGATGGCTTCTTGACCTCACCGATTTTGATTTCAAAATGATCCATGTCCCCGCATGACTACTTGCTGGACCCAACACCCTCTCCCAACGCTCTGACCTCTTACCCCCCCAATTCCCCTGAAAATGATGGTGTTACTCTCCTTCCCCCATCCCTTTTCATCAACATCATTGACTCTGCCCTCCACAATCACATAGCCAAATCGTCGGCCTCTGATCCCCTTGTTCTCCAAGCTCTCCAATCCATGGACAGTGACATTCCCCTGGCATTCCATTCCCAACTCTCTGATTGGCAACACCTCGATGGCGTCCTTACTTACCAAGGACGCATCTACATCCCTGCTGATGATTCCCTCCGCCACTCCATCTTGGAACAATGCCATGATCATGAGACTGCCAGTCATCCTGGCTACCAGAAAAGCTGACAACTCGTCTCCGCTGACTACTGGTGGCCTGGCCTTGCCTCTTATGTCAGAAAATATGTTGAAGGTTGCGCCACCTGTCAACAAAACAAAGCAAATACTCACCCCACCATACCACCACTCTCCCCTATCAAATCTACTTGCACCCGACCCTTCCAACAAATCTCCTGTGACTTAATCACTGGCTTACCCCTCTCTGGGGGATTTGATACCCTTTTGGTCATGGTCGACCATGGGCTTACTAAGGGGGTAATTCTCTGCCCCACTAAGAATACCATCACCGCTGAGGGAATTGCCTCCCTCTTTTTCCACAAAATCTATCTCCGCTTCAGACTCTTTGACAAAGTAATCTCCAATCATGGACCGCAATTTGCCTCTTCCTTCGCAAAAGAACTCGGGAAACTCCTAAATTACGACCTTTCCCTCTCTACTGCCTACCACCCTCAATCTGACAGAGAAACTGAACAAGTCAACCAGGAGATCGAAACCTACCTTTGGATCTTCTGTGGGAACCATCCCTCCTCCTGGTTAGATTCTATTTCCCGTGCCGAATTTGCACATAACCACCGCCCTCACTCCATCACCAACCAATCTCCATTCTATCTCATGATGGGATATGAACCCTGTGCCCTTCCTTTGGTCATCCCTGAAACCCACCTTCCTGCCATTGAATCCAGAATCAAACAACTCACCGCCACCCGAGACGAAGCTTTAGCCTCTTATGAACTCGCTCGCCAAGTAATGGCATCCCGCACCCAACGACACTTCTCCCCATTCAAGAAAGGAGACAAGGTCTGGCTGGAAGCTAGAAACCTAAAAAGATCTATCATCAATCCAAAGTTTGCCCCTAAATGAGAAGGACCCTTCACTATCACCAAAGTCCTATCTCCTATCACTTATCAACTCTGACTCCCCAAAACATGGAAAATCCACCCCATCTTCCATGCTTTCCTCTTATCTCCTTATCACAAAAACCCCGTACATGGACCCAATTTCCCTGCTCCACCACCTGACCTTATTGGAGGGGAAGAAGAATATGAAATTGACCATATCTTACGCCACAGAGGAAGCCCTTCTTCCTGTTCCTTCCTGATCTGATGGAAAGGATACTCTGCTGAAGAAGACTCCTGGGTCCCTGAATAGAACTTGAAACATGCAAAGTCCACTCTTCTTGATTATAAAAACTGTCACCCCACCATTTTCCCTCCTTCTCCATCCTCTCAATAGAACCCAATTTACCAACCATGCCTTGCACTGACCGCCCCTCTGTCTCTCCACCTTCCATCTCCATCTCTGTTTCTTCCCCCTCTTCTATTACTTACTCTTCTATCATTGTCGATGATATCTCCCATCCTATTACCCCCGTTTCCAACCCTGAGCCTACTGTATGGCTCCCCACTGTTGAAAGACCCTCCTCCCTGGAAGAACCCATCCATCTCATGCCTATTCTATCTGTTGATGTTCCTCTGGCAGCCCACAGGATGAGGAACAATCTTCCCACTCCCGAAATAGTCAAACAAATTTCCTCCTTCATCAGCAAATCTAGACTCACCCTCCCTATCTCTTCCCACCTCAATCTCTTCTTGCCTCTATATACCCTTTACCAAGCCTTCCTCCAGAATGAAAGGCTTCGATTATTCCACATCCAACCCACCTCCACCACTGAGCTCGCCCTCCATGCTACTATCCTCTCTGATGTCCATCAACAACTCAGAGGCTCCCTCATCGTTGCCATGCATCAACTTGGCATAGATGAATTCCTCATCAACCTGGATAGGTACTGTGAGGAACAGATCATTGTTAGGAGAGAGATAAGAGAGGCCACCAACCTCATCATCCATACCCCCTCTGCCTCTTCTTCTCCCCTTGATCCCAAAGAAGAATGCATTCTGGAATAAACCGAAGCATACTGGACCAAAGCCAAAGACTCTCTCCCTCTTCTCTCCACCCATCCCTGATATGCTGAAACCTGTCGGCAATGCCACTGCCTTGGCCATTACAGGATTGGTTGCAGTTCCTACCAATGTCCTACCTGCCTTATCTGGGGACCTAATCACACCATCGCCTGCTGTCCCCTGCGACATCTACCCCGCTCTCCTTCTACCTCTCCATCCTCCAGAGGATCCCACTCCTCCCAAAGATCTCACCGATCCTTTTCTTCCAGAGGTTCCATCCGTCCTGTTCCCCAGCCAAGGATGAGGACTACTCAACCTCATCATCCTTCCCCTCATCCCTGGTCTTCAATTGACCACGAAGATGATCTTTACAATGAATCAGCTTGGGGAAACATCACTGGGTCTCCCAGACCCTCTTCTCATGACTTCTTTTAATGTTCTTCGTCGATGACTCAGGGTCTACTAAGGGGGTAATGTTACAAGTTGTCATCGTGTTTACTTCTTTTCTTTCATCTCAAACTACCTATGCTTCCCTTTCATTATTTACAGGCAGCCTCGTTTGAACACTGTTGCAGCCTAGTTATTTTCTTCCCTTTTCCTTGCTGACCTAATCCTTACCTTCCATCACCTTCCATGATATTCCACCATCAGTCAGCACTTTCTTACCAATCCTTCCTTTTCATTCTATGAAGTTCTATTTACTTCTATTTGTTCTTCATTCTTGATTTGTATTTAAACCTTTGTAGCTCTACTCTTGTCTTCAAGTTAGACCTACTCAGTATAACCACATCATTGTCTCTGAACCTCTGCTCTAAGTTGTTGTTGTACTTTTGAGTCAACACTCTTTGTTTACCTTCGTCGTCATAGAAGTCCTACAACTCCCTCTGTCCTAGTGGAAGTCCCCTAGGATTGTCCCCTTAGTCATTGTAGAAGCCCTACAACTCCCACCATAGAAACCCTTGAAGAGACCGAGTCTATTACTATCCCTATCCAGGCTAGTCATAACAAAAGGCATTCATGCATGCACCCTCCCCATCTTTGTTGTTAGGCACCACCATCTCCCTTCTATCAGCTTGGATTTCCATCGCCCTTGCTCATAGCCCAGAGAGAACCCCCTCTTTTGTCATTATCACCAGTGCTCAGTCAGAATGTTCATTCCTCATAGCCCCACACTTTGACCATCATTATTGCCACACCATCACTGTAATCCTGGCCCATCACTTCCTTTTCTTTTCAGCTAGCTCACATCTCCCTAAGATTGGAACCATTGTCACTCATGGTCTATGGAACTCAACTTTTGTTGTCATCGACAGCACTCACAAGTCTGACAATGTTCACACACGCAACCTCCTATTGCCATCATAAGGTCTCATAGCCCCAGCACTCATGTATGCATCCTCTCTATCTCCATTGTTAGCTCATCATCACCCATTATCATCTCTTTGTGAGCTCAGGTCCTCTTCACCCTGGCTTGTGACCAGGAATCTCATTTGATTGCCCCCACCATCACTTGTGGTTCAAATGGCACCCTTCCTTTCATCATCACTGTCTGCACTCACAGTCCCAATGTTTGCACACCTAGCATCTTTGCCCTTGTCCTTCTCACAGTCCTACAGCTTGTGCATGCTCTAACAACCTTCACTGCTCTTTCCCTTGTCCTCAGTGCCATTCTGCATTATCTGCCACACATTTGGCCATTGCTTGTACCTTCATCACCACACACCACCATTCTTTTCCTTTTCTTTGCAGCAGTTTTGGTCACCATCCATGCCATTCCCAAATTATTTCTTTCAGCTTCCTCGTCAAGATATTACTGATGTGCCTGGATTTGATGGGGAGGTCCCTGCCCAATTACCCTCTTATCTTGAAATTGTTGATATTCTAGCAACAAACATTGGACTTACAGATGCAGACAAGATCATGGTAGCCATATGGTACATGGCACTAAACAATGCTGAATTATGGGAGATATCATCCCAAGTATCTGTGCAGACACTGGATTGGCCAGCATTTGTTGCCAAGGTATAGGACTGGTACCTGGGATGTGATCCTGACCACCAGCTCTATGTCCCAAAACCATCACCACCACTTCCCACCTATCTGACACCACCATCTGATGCTCATCTCAAGCTTGTCATTGCTGATCCAATCCCTTTTCCATCTACCACCACACACCCTCAAACGCAGGATGACCCAATTACTGGTATTGTTTCACTTGAATTTGTCAATGCCAACCTTCTGTCCCCTCTCACATTAGTAGAATCCAATGCACCTCATAACATTTTGGAGGATGTTGCGTGTGCTGACATTGTCTCCCATTTTCTAGTTTTAGCTGCATTGCCACCTCCATTCTCTTTGAGTTCAGTGTCTTCAGATCCATCCATCTTGTCACTCTCCTCTCCTGACTCAACATCTTTCAGACTGCATTCCTCAAAGTCCCCTTCACCACCTTCTCCCAATTCAGACCCATCTGCCTCATCACCCTTCTCTTCTGATTCAACACCTTTCGGACTGTGTGCACCAAAGTCTTCCTTGTCACCCTCCTTCTCTTCAGACCTATCCACCTCGTCACCCTTCCCTTCCAATTCAACATCTTTTGGATTGTATGCTCCAAAGTCCTCCTCATCACCTTCTCCCCCTTTGGACTTGTCACCTCTTATCACCTCACCCTTGTTTCCATCATCAATGCCATTCTCTCGACCACATCTACTGTTACCCACACTGCTGCTGTTTTCATTACCATGTTTGCTGTTATCTGTACCACCTCTGTTTTCTCAACCACATTCACTGTTACAACCAGAGTAACAATGGTACATGTTCATGTAACATGTTGTCTCATTCCTACCCTAGGTCAACTCCTAAGAGGAGTTAAGGGTGAATGGCCTTGACCAAAGTCAACAGTACTGGAACTGGCCCAGAGTTGGTAGAGTGGAGGATGAGACAGAGGTGAGACAAGGCACAAGGGAGGGGGATCTTGAGAAACAAGTTGACAACACAAAATAGTGTATATCAAGGTTAGAGGAAAAGAGAGGTACACACTATAAGGATCTGATATTCCCTACAGCGACAATACCCCTATCCAACCCAATCCACTCATTTTCCACACACACTTCCTATTCAGATCACTTTAGCATTAGCAATTAGCAGTCAGACTTTTATCTTATAGCTTAATTAACTGTTCAGGTTTGAAGCTAGACTATTCCAACCCTCTCACATATTTTATTTCCTTATTTACAAGTCTAGGGTATTCCCTGGACTATAAAAGCCCGTCTATTTTAACTTAAAATATAATTTTTGGCCCCCATGCAGTTCTCTCACTTCTGTCTTGTGCAATTTCCTTATTTAGCAATTCTTGGTCAGTGACACACTGTGGTGAGTCTTACAATTCCTTCACACTAACAACCTAGGATTTCAAATCCCTTGGGATGACCCATCCCCTCACACCCTTTTCACAAATCCTTTGTGTTTTACAACTGGAGTCCACCGCAAGGGGATTCCAGGAGTTTGTTTAGAAGGACCCATCCACTCTTTTTCCAGCACAGTGAGCAAGACAAGCTCCTCATGTCTCTCTAAAAATTTTTATTGTTCCACTAAAAACCAATGCTATTTTGCTCTTAGTGCTGTCGCTCCTGCAAAACTCTTTGCCATCAGAATCCTATTATTCACTTCCCCAACTGATCCACTAGTGCTTGGGACCCTACATCACTCTATCAGGAAAGAAGAATTTTTCATATTTTGATAAGAAGCCCAGACTGCACTGATCAAGCACTGTCTCAAAGTCCCTTAGTGGTGTTGGCTGGGCATGATGTAAAACAAGTAACAAGGTCAAAGACCTTGTAAGGGTAGATGTAGAAGGGGTGAGTACACTTGTCCCAAGGGGGGTCCTGTAGGAGGGAAGTTAGATGAGAAGGGTTAGCTACAACTGATCACAGCAGAATAGAGTATCCAGAATAGTCCCAGGTACACAACAATGAGGGAAAATGAAGTCTGAAGTGGATTGAGTAAAATGATGAGCAGTCCGACCTAGGACAAGAGTTGGATAGACGATGATAAGAGCTATCTGGTCAAGGACAAGGACCAGATACTAGGACAAGGAAGGGAGTTGATCAAGGATGAGGACCGACAAGGATGGCAATGAGGGGAACTGTAGTGAGAAAATTAGGAGTGAACAGAGATGATTATTCAGATCTAGGTACAAACTAGTCCAGGCATTCCCAAGACTTTGGTAACTAGGTTACCAGAGAAGTGTACTATAAGGATCTAGAGGTGGCAGTGGCTAATCATCATAGAAGTAAGGAAGGAACATAGGGAGAAGTAGAAGGAACTATTAAAGAAAAAAAACAAGAAACAAGACAGCAAATTGAAAATGGTACCAGACTGTATACATAGTATCTGGTCTAACTTGGACAGCGGATAGATGGTATGGATAGGTGATACTATACCAGATAGAAAAATAAAGGTTCAACTCACCTCGAACTGGATGTAGAGGACATGGAACACAATGGAGATTACTTGGAGGATGTCTGAATAAAGAGGAAAGAACAAGATGTAACTGTAGAGAGCTAGAGGCTCCTACAGTGATTACCAATCATCCTTCACTGTATCAGAGGGAACATAGGATCAGATCAATCATTGCCCACCATCTTCTCAGAATGAGCTCAAAACCCCTTTGGGCAGTCTGGTCATTGTTGACATTGGAGCTCAGATCCAGAACATTCATGCATGCATGCTCCTGTCATGCCCCTACAGCTCATATGTGTTACCCCATTGTCACTGACCATTATTGCCATGCCCATTGCCATTGCCATCATCCCTGTTGCTAGCACCTGTCACCTTCCTTCCATTAGCTCAGACTCTCTTGGCCCTCACTGGGGGTCAGGTCTCTCTCTCAATTGTCACCATCATCACTCAGAGTCATAGCCCAGACAAAATCCCCTCCTTGGATGCTATTGCCAGCATTGGTGATCGGGATATGCATGCATCTACTGTCCTCACCCTCATTGATCTTGTCCACAGCCCAATGCTTCGACCCTCATTATTGTGATGCCATCACCATCACTCTCTCACATTACCACCCTTCCATTCACTTGAATTCTGTTTGCCTTCACTTGTGGCAAGGTTTTTTGTCACAATTGTTGCTTGTAGCTTGTGGGACCTCTTCATTGGTTGTAATCGCCAGCACAGCAGTCTGAATGTTCACACACCAACCACCTCCACCCTTGTTGACCCCAGTTCATTGCCTTATGCTTCCACCCTCATTATCACTTTGCAATTGCTATCATTCTTGCCCATCACCCTTTTTTTTCTAGCTTGAATACCCTTTGCCCTGACTGGGGGCCAGGATCTCTCTTGGATTAGCACCATTGTTGCTCACACTGGGCCAGGGGACCCCTTCTTCATGGTCATCAACAGTACTCAAGGGTCTAAAGGCATTCATGCATGTACCTTCCTATTGTGGTTGTAAGGGATCATAGTCCCAGTGTTCACACATACACCCTCTCCATTTCTGTTGTTAGTATCTGTGGTCCCACAGCTCAGGCTCACTCTACAACCATCACCATCACCAGTGCCATCATCCCTGTCACCAACACCCATCATCGCTGGTAGTGCAAATGGGATCCCTTTGTTTCATCATCACTGTCAATGCTTGCAACCCCACTCACACTCATCATCATCACCATCATTCCTGTTTGTAACCATAGGCTTCCCCCACATCTAACAACTTTTGACACACCCTTTCCTTCATCCTTAGCATTGTCCCACATTGTCTGCCACATGTTTGGCCACCACTTGTACCTTCACCATCATGTGTCACTGCCCCTTTTATTTGCAGCTGCTTTCATCACTAACCATGCAGTTCCCAAGTTATCTCTTTTAGCTTCCTTGTCAAGGTACTACAGACACACCTAGGTTCAATGGGACCATTCTCACCCAGCTACCCTCCTATCTCAAGACCATTGACTTTTTAGCAATGAACATTGGACTTACAGACACAGAAAAGATCACAGTCGCCATCCAATATGCTAATCTAGACAAGGCAGCACTTTGGGAAACATTGCAACAGGTATCCATGCAGACACCAGATTGGCCAGCATTCATCACTGAGATCCAGGATTGGTACCCAGGGTGTGATACTAACCACCAGCTTTACATCCTGAAACAGTCACCACCACTTCCCACCTATCCAACACCACTTTCCAACACTCATCTTGAGCTTGTTATAGCTGACCCAATCCTTTCCCCATCTACCACCATGCATCCTCTAGCACACCCTGAAACACAGGATGACCCAATCACTGGTACTGTTTCACTCAAGATTGTTGATGCTAACCTTACATCCCCTCTTACATTAGTAGAATCCAATGCATCTTATAATGTTTTGAGGGATGTTGCATGTGCTGACATTGTCCCCTCTCTTCTAATTTTAGCTGCATTGCCACCCCCATTCCCTTCAAGTCCAGTGTCTTCAGACCCATCCACCTTGTCACCCTCCTCTTCCAACTCAACATCCTTCAGACTGTGTTCCCCAAAGTCCTCCTTGTCACCTTTTTCCTCTTCAGACCTATCTGCCTTGACAGCCTTCCCTTCTGATCTGACATCATTCAGATCATGTGCCCCAAAGTCCCCTTCACCACCTTCTTCCAATTCAGACCCATCCGCCTTCTCACCCTCCTTTTCTGATTCAACATCTTTTGGACTGCATTCCCCAAAGTCCCCCTTATTGCCTTTTCCCTTTTCAGACTCATTGCCCCCCTTTATCTTATCCACTTCCGATCTGTCATCCCCTCCAGACACATTACTGCTCACACCTACTCTTGATCCACCATCACTCTTGGCTGCATCTAATGAACCCTCCTCAAACAAGCAGAAACTCACCTTTTTGTCACATGCTTCATTTCCCTCATTGACACCACCATTCTTTCAACCACATTCATTGTTATCCACACCACCATTCTTGCAACCACATTCACCATTACCTGCACTGCCACTGTTTTCTCCACTGTATTTACCATTATCCACATCACCACAGTTGTTCATTTCCAACCCATTGTTACCCATTGCCCCATCCAACATGTCCTTCTCAAATGCATTACTCTTTTCACACACCTCATCCCAGTCCACTTTCCTTTGTCTTTTGACCTCCCCATTCTGCCTACCTTTCATGTTTGCTCTATCCATTCAAGGGTGTTTTCCCTTCAATTTGGGAATTCTTTCATTTTAGGTTTTGTTTCGCCATTTTTAGGACACCCTAACCATCTCCACAGGCATTATTCAATGACCAGGAGGTCATCAGGCAAAGTCCTCCTTGGGGGAGAGAGGTTTGAAATAATGCTCTCTGTTTCCATTTCATTTGTAGAATTTTTGCATCAATCTTCATGTTTTCACATCAATTTTTATTCATGCATTTGACCTTCTGTGCCCCTTTTGGCCTTAATCCCCATTCATTTAAGCCTTTCAACCATTCCTCCAGGACATTAATTTCACCTCATCTGAAAAATACCATGATATGTATTCATTTCACCCTGATTTTCATCCAGCATTTTCATTCCATTCCGGGTTTAGTCTGATACTCAATGTGTATCCACCAAAAAACAACACAAAAAGCACAGAAACAGAAAACAAGCATCACACTTCATATAGCCATTCCATTCTTTCATTTGAATCTCTCATTCACCACTCTTTTTCCTTTGTTATCATTAGTTCACTGTGTCCTCAAATTCCACTCTTTGAATGCATACAGGGACACTGCACACCTTATTTGCTTTGTGATTTTGTTGATCCCAGACATCCAATGCTCTCTTGTTTTGATCCAACATAGGAATAGATGTGAAAGATGCACAATGAAGACAAGTTGAGTTGGATGCTCACAACATGATTTCTTTTATTCAATCATACCATTATGAACTTACATTTTCATCTACTTTACTACATCTTTGTCCACATTTAGGTTTGTGCTGTGGAATCAAGCATTAAACTCAGACATCAGGCATGGATCGAATCACATTGGATATGCATGGAAACATGATGGACCCATACCACATCATTTACAATACCTTACCATGATGAAACAATGCACTGCACTCCCCATCCTCTTGCTATCCACTATTATACATCATTCAACTCATGAGTCACCCCACTATTCAGGCAGCAAGACACTTGCAAAGGATGACAGAACATGACCATCCCTTACCACCATCATCATCAGTGCTCTGTCTCTCATGATCATCAGATGGAATAGGGAACACACACTACCTCTGTCGTCACCCACTGTCATCGCTGTAAAACACGTAACAAGGTTAAAGACCTTGTAAAGATAGATGTAGAAGGGGTGAGAACACTCATCCCAAGGGGTCCTGTAGAAGGGAAGTTAGATGAGAAGGGTTGGCTACGGACTGACCACAGGAGAGTAGAGTATCTGGAATAGTCCCAGGTACACAACGATGAGGGAACACGAAGTCCGGAACGGATTGAGTAAAACGATGAACAGTCTGACCTAGGACAAGGGCTGGATAGACAACGATAAGAGCTTTCCGGTCAAGGATGAGGACCAAATACTAGGACAAGGAAGGGAGTCGATCAAGGACAAGGACCAACAATGACAACAATGAGAGGAACCATAGCGAGAAAATTAGGAGTAAACAGAGATGATCATTCAGATCTAGGTACAAACTTTTTATAGTCCAGGCATTCCCAAGACTTTGGTAACTAGGTTACCGGAGAAGTGTACAATAAGGATCTAGAGGTGGCAGTGGCTAATCGTAATAGAAGTAAGGAAGGTAGGGAGAAGTAGAAGGAACTATTAAAGAAAGAAGGAAGAAACAAGACAGCGAATTGAAAATGGTACCGGACTGTATACGTAGTATCTGGTCTAACTCGGGCCGCAGATAGGTGGTATGGATAGGTGATATCATA
>JBBPQP010000140.1:0-44533 GCA_038092555.1 Boletus subgraveolens
TACATCCGAGAAGGTCGAATTCCACTGGTCCGAAGAATGCCAGAAAGCCTACGAACTCTTGAAAGAAACTATCACGACTGCCCCCGCACTCGTAATGCCCGACTACGAACAACCATTCCGCCTTGAAACAGACGGATCTGGAATCGGCATTGGAGCAGTTCTGTCACAAGAGAAAGAAGGCCGATGGCACCCTGTCGCGTACATATCCAGGTCGCTCAATGAAGCCGAGAGAAATTACCATGCAGCGGATCTCGAGATGGCAGCCATCATATTCGCACTCAAGGAATGGCGTCACTACCTCCTCGACGCCAAGCATGAATTCGAGATTCTGACGGACCATAAGAACCTCGAATACTTCAAGCGACCACAAGATCTGTCACGACGACAAGCACGGTGGAACCAACTACTCCAAGAATTCCACTTCGTGATTAAGCACCGAGCCGGAAAGACAAATCCAGCAGACCCACTATCACGAAGACCGGACTTCGACACAAACGTCGAAGACAATAAGGAGATCACCGTACTTAGTCCAGAAAGATTCGCAAATGACAAGGGAGCTGCTGTGCGCTCTATTGCATTTGAAGAACGGATCAAAAACCTCCAGTCCCGCGCCGAAAAGTTCGCGATCGAAGGAGTCAAAAAGAGCGACTCTCCATGGAAGCTCAAAGACGGACTTATCCACTGGGGCAACACCTTGTATGTCCCCATGGAACCGTCACTCCGAGAAGCGATCATCGTCCAAAACCACGACCACCCACTTTCAGGACACCCTGGCGCACGAAGAACAGGAGACCTCATCCGTACACGATACTATTGGCCCTCCATGAAGAAGGACATCGCCCGCTACGTCTCAGGTTGCGACACCTGTCAGAAAGTCAAAACCAAGACGAAGCGAACGCAGTTACATCCAAACGAACCCGCCGACGGACCATGGGAAGTCATCTCCATCGACCTCATCGGTCCACTCCCAGAGTCTAATGGAAAGGACGCAATCCTGACCATCGTCGACACGTTCTCCAAGATGGTCCACTTCTTCCCCATCTCCACTTCGATATCTTCCGCCGGAGTCGCAAGAATCTACCGTGACAACATTTTCAAACTTCACGGCACTCCGAGAAAGATCATCAGTGACAGAGGTCCACAATTCGTGTCATCATTCATGACGGCACTCCAGGAGCTCCTCCAAATAGAAGGAAACCCATCCACCACCTACCACCCACAGACCGACGGGCAATCCGAACGCTTCAATGCGCTCGTCGAACAATACCTTCGGATCTACGTCAATCACCGGCAATCCGATTGGGTGGATTGGCTCCCTCTAGCGGAGTTCGCTCACAACTCAAAAGTCTCCTCGGCAACGAAAACATCTCCTTTCCTCCTCAACTACGGACAGACACCCCGCATTAACACCACTCAAAAGTCAGTAGCGAGAAACGGAAACGAGGAAGCAGCCGTCTTCGTAGAGGAGATGAAGAAGAGTCACCAAAGAGCAAAAGAAGCTCTCCAACACGCCGCCAATGATATGAAAAAGTATCATGACCGAGGAACAAGACCGCCCATCGAATACAAACCGGGAGATCTCGTCCTCCTCGAATCGACTAATATTCGCTCTGATCGTCCGTCACGAAAACTGGACGACAAGCGATACGGTCCCTTCAAGGTACTTGAAAAAGTTGGAAAAGGAGCTTACAAGCTCAAATTGGACTCAAAATGGCGCGGAATCCACCCTGTCTTCAACGAGTGCCTACTACACCCGTATCACAAAGGGGAGTTTCCGTCACAAAAGAAACCACCACCTCCGCCACCCGTCGTCCAACCACAAGGCGAAGAGCAAGAAATCGAAGACATCATCGATTCAAGAGAACGACGCGGTACAGTGGAGTACCTAGTCCATTGGAAGGGATTCCCCAGAGAGGAAAACGAATGGAAAAAGGCATCCGACTTGGACAACGCAGCGGACGCCATAAAAGACTTCCATCGTCTACATCCAACCGCCCCACGTCCTAAAAAGACGATGCGCGTTCGTTTCGCCGATGTCGATCCCCCCTGCTCATGTCCAATCTGTCACAATCTCCCTCCTCCAACTCCGTCCCCCATGTTTCTCGACCCCGACTTCCTCTCGTTCCGCGAAACGATGGACCCCCTCCGTAATTGTTCGTTCGACACACCTCTCACAGACACTCCTTACTTAGAAGGTGAGCTCGTCGAAAGGGACTTCGACCCTTGAAGGGGGGGTAATGTCATGTTTCACCTTTTCTCTCTCTTCACATCTGTCACAGAAGTACGTAGAACCCTGTAGAACATTCCTTCTCTTCCACCGGATCAAACCCTTAACCACTTCATCTCCGAATAGCTTAGTCATCTTACTTCCTAGTAGTATATAACACCTCCATGTATCGTAGTATATTCCTCAGAATTGGAATCGTCTTCACTCCAGAGCATCCCCTTGGGATAGTCCCTAAGGTCTCTCTTGACGGTTCTGATATCTTGGGACGTGTCTGGATTTCTTGGACGAGGAAAAGGAGGAGGATAGCGATGGCGAGCCCGATCGGCGCTTCGTTGGCGTACCGGTCGTGGGCACCGAAGGATGGAGCGAGGAGAGCGATGTCGACATGGAGTTGGCGGTTCAGGCGGTGGACCTTGGAAACGTCAGCCTTGACATGGACGATTTCGACGAGTAGAGGAAAAGAGGTCCTTTGGGGAGGTCTTTTTTTCTCTCAGAAAAGTTGGGAATATGGGGATCAATTGGACATTTGGATATGTAACATGACAAGAATGCAGGATCGACAACCATTTACCCACATGTGTATGTAGTTTGTGAATGAGAACAGGCACGGTATTTGCAAAGTGTTCATACTCATTTCTTGGCAAGGGCATTACTTGAAAGAATGCACTGTTATCTTCATTATCGTCCTAAAGAGGACTTAGTGAAACAGATGGTATCTACGCTACATGATGGCATGATGTTCCTAGTACATAATAACGACGAGAAGATCTAGCCATGTACGATGATGGTAACGAACATTGCAAGATGGCAGTTTTCATCCTCCCGAGTGCGAAGCGCAAAACGCGTTTTCAATTACTTATATATGTAAATGGGGAGATATCCAAAAAAGAATGTCTCGAGTCGTGTCCGAGAGTCCGTATGCACCAACAAAAGAAAGAAAAAGGTATACTCGATGAAGTGGAATGGGAAATCATAGCACCAACAGCGCTGTCGTCGTCATGAGCACCCCCACGAACACCCCTCGTCCAAGTCCTCCAAGTACTCGGACCCGGGGGGCGACATCGTTGGTGTTGGTGACTGATGCGGAGACGGCGCCGATCGTTGCGGAGGGGGCGGCGCCGTTGACGCCATTCTCGGCAATAGCGACTTCGGAGAGGGCGGCGAAGCCGATCGAGGGTGGGTTGTATCGGAAGACGGAATAGACGTTTTTCTATATAGCATTTTTTAGTCGTTAGTAAAGGGTGAACGAGCAGACAAGAGGAGATTGGGATCGAAACGAAAAAAAGGGAAATTCCAATACTCACCAGGAATGCATCTCCAATGATCCACGACGGCGTCGAACTCGTCGTCGCAGTCGAACCTATGTCGAAAAACGCGCCAATACACTCGGTCGAGCTGATTGACGTGTACATAAAGTCGGCCGAACTCATCGTCCAGGTGTTTCCGCCAAAGGAAATCTCAACCGTGACCGTCGTGGAGCAAGCTGTGCATGGGCGGGCAAAGACGACGCGGGTGGTGAGTAATAAGGAGACACAGAGGGTGGGGAGGACGTACGGTATTGATAGTATCCAGCCCATTGGCCCGTTCCGGGAGATGAGCCTTGTATTTGAGAGTAAATGGCTTGGATGGCAGACGTGGGTCCAGCGATGTTGGTCGTACCGGTGTCGATGGCAGCGATCGACCCGCTCCCTACCGATATGGCATTACCTTGGACCGTCAACGCTGTCGGTTGTCCATCACGCTCCGTTAGTCGTCATTATTCGTATCACATCAAAGACGATGGTAACTTACAGCTGAGATCAAGGAACCAGTAGCTCGGGGTACCAGGGATATCAATGTAGTCAATCGAACCAGTGTACAAGCTACTGTTCGTGTATCCTGTTACACGCCGTCAGACATCCGTTTGCACAGAAATCTATCACACAAGACGCACCCAATGTGAGTTCACCTCCGGGTTCCAACGCGGATGGATTCGTAGCATTCGAATATCTAAAGTAAATCTCTTAGTCCATGACACGCAAAACGAACCTCGCGTGTTGATCCTACCTCCGAAGTTGGATCGCGAACAAGGCCGAATCCATAGACCCACTACTCGCAACGGTTTCCCAAAACGGGGTCTGCTGCGAATTTGAGAGCGGGTCCCAAGCAAGGCCCATGATTCCAGACACTGGTGATTGGAGGAGGTTCGCCGACATCACATCTACCACGGCTGCAAGTAACACGCAAACACGATCAACGACCCCCAACAAATCATCGAGAAGCGGACCACGACGTACCAAAACCTTGGTTTGAGACCGAGAAACCTGCCATTTCGACGACATCTTGGCCGACGTAGCCACTGGCTGAACCTGAGCCATATACGATGTCGAACGGCGTCGTGAGGTTCTTGAAGGTTGACGATGAGGCTGCGTTAAACGTCCCCATGCCTTTGCACTCGGATCCACATGAGCTGCTGACAACCCAGAGGTCCCTGCAAGCGAACGTTCAGTCCAAAGAACGATTAGGGTGAACACACTTTAGCACTCACGATGACCCCGTGTCTAACACGACATCGAAGGAAGTAAGAGGCGTCCCGATGGCCAGCGAGCCATAGTACCTATGTATTCCCTCGAGTCAGCAAAAAAAGAAATATAACACTCAAAGCTAGCTGCTCGGAACTACGAACCCAGAGTCATAGTTTTGATCAACGATCCTGCAAAAGCCCAAGACCGTCAGCGCTCATGCCAAAACCCCGACGCAAGTCAATAAAAGAGGTCGTACAGGTTATAACCAGTACTCCGCTTCTGGTTGGGTTGCCCCCAGTACTTGGCAATAACAGTGTCCCGTTGGCTTTGGGCCAGGAGGCCGAGTTCGGTGAGACTGCGGCCGGTGGTAGGGGACCTCGCGCGTAGGGGTATCTTCAGACCAGCTGTTGGTGAATCCGTCGGTGCTCCACACGCCTCTAACGAAAACCATAACAATAGAATCCATCCAGCAGAGACAAGATTTGGTGTCATTGCCGACAAAGTGCACCGAGACCGCACGATCCTCGAATCCAGACGTCAAACTGTGAGAAAAGCCGAATGAAACGTCCCTGCGAATCAACTCCAACACTCGGGAAGGGTTATGCGAGTAAGAGAGAAAGGAAAGTGGCAAAAGTCAGGAACTCATGGTTCCTAGTAGAAATACTCGGCGTCCGAAGTGCCAAGCCAAGGCATGTCATTCGGGTAAGCTGCGGACTTCAGTACGCGCAGCAGCATTGTTTAATCCGCAGCCGCAGAGCACGAACGAGTCGGATCATTCCCTGCCACCGTCACCCTATAACATACGTGTAAGCAAGCGCGTGGGCTACCTGGATGTAAGAATAGTCGAGGTACATCCCACGCCGGTAAAAAAGGACAACACCGTGCTGCGGTCATCTTGGCCTCTCGCACCGATCATTGTGCGTTAACCCCGGGGCGCCGGGTACGGCTTTCAACACAGGAGCCACTCTCGCTAGAACACGACCAGTAGGTGAAGTACATGTTTTAGTACATGATCCATATGGAAAAAACACAGTTCAGTCCGAGCACATCGTGGGCCGCGGTGACCTTACTATCTATCACCATCCAGAATAAGTCTACATTCCATGTCCCTGTCATCCTGTCCATGTCATCCAAAGTCCTTGAAATCCAGTCTATGAGAATATCACAAAAGAGAGCAATGCGGAAATGAATAATGTCGTGGTACTGGAGGTGCATGTCGTCGTTGAGGCAGTGTTGGCAGTAGCCGAAGCAACATTAGCTCCAAGTGTCGCAGTGGGGATACTTGCATCATTAACACCGTTCATCGCGAGTGCTGTTTCAGACAAAGCCGCAAACCCCACGGAGGGGGGCTCATATCGGAATACGGAGTATACATTTTTCTCCGAGATCATACTCATGTCAGCTCATGCGGAAAGAAGAATGGAAGTGCTTACTAAGAAGGTATCGCCAATGATCCACTGCAACGTGTTGGACGAGGTAGGGACAGAATATAATGCACCGTAGCAATAGCCAGAAGAACCAGTTGGTTGAAACTGAAAGTCTGCAGGGCTGATTGCCCAGCTAGGTCCACCGAATGATATCTCCACAGTGACCTCGGTGGCGCATGCTATAACGGTTATCAATCTTTATGTATTACTGTGGAAGCAAGTATAGGAGCTTACGGTAGCTATAAAACCCTTCCCATTGTCCAGTCCCAGGGGACGAACCAGGAATCTGAGCGTAAATGGCTGCTATACCCGAGGCGGGGCCAGCCACAAGTGTTGTACCAGTGTCGATTGCAGCATAGGAAGCAGAACCACTAGGCATGGATATGGATTTTCCTTGCACAGTCATTGCTACCGGACAAATGTCATATATCAAACAACCCGAAAGGGATTGCATGCCGTTCTACTTACACGTAATCTCTTGCGTCCAGTATGAAGCTTGGCCGATTGGGATATTTTGGTAGTCAATGTTGCCCGTATATAAACTTCCATTGACGTAACCTTCGTACCAAAGAGTGAGTGGAGTGTTTCTTCATGCCCAAATTGCCCTACCCATAGTCAATGATCCTCCGGGCTCCAACGCGCCGGCATGTGTATCATTAATATAGCTTGGATTTCAGCACGTCAATCTGCGTGTGTGCCACGTATGATATCCCAACGTACCGGGAAAGTTGGAAAGCCATCAAAGGTGAATTCCAGGAACCCTTACTAGCAAGTGTCTGCCAAAATGGCATCGCACCCGACGATGACAGTGATTGCCATGCAAGACCGATCAAGCCCGTCACGGGGTTCTGTAAGAAATCAGATGACGTCGTGGTTACAGAGCCTGGGAAGTAGTCGAATGTCGTTACAACCTCCGTGAAGGTGAACAACAACGTACCAAATTGCTGGTTCGACACCATGAACCCAGCCATCTGCACGACATCTTCAACGAGTGTGCCCATTGCTTCGCCACTGCCATAAGTGATGTCGAAATCATGGTTGAGACTCTTGAATGTCGAAGACTTTGCAGAATCAAAATTTCCAGTTCCCGCACAGCTCGACCCACAACTTGACGAGGCAACCCAGAGGTCCCTAAGGTAGACTCGCTAAGTATGCTGGTGTACCTCACGTTTCTCAGAACGTACGAAGAGCCAGTGTCTAGGATGACGTTGAAGGAATATGGTGGTGTGCCGATAGCTAACGAACCATAGAAACTAAAGAAGCGAGGTGAGATCAGCATGCATCCCACGAAATGATCTCACCTAGAGTCATAGTCTTGATTCACAATACTGAGCGCCACGTTAACGCCACGCAAATCCAAGAACCAGTGGAGATACATACAGGTTTTCCCCCGTACTCCTCTTCTCATTTGATTGCAATCCGTACTTTGTAATGATAGCGTCTCGCTGGCTTTTTGCCCATTGCGCCCATTCCGTTTCGTTGCGCAACGATCGAGACCGCCGTCTTAGATTAATAGACTGCCCAGCAGCCGGGACAACAGGCTGAGGCACGCCAAGTACCTCCACTGAAAGAGAGAGCAGAATAAGTAATCCAAGCGACACAGTACGCGCAAACATGGCGAAGGACAAAACTGCTGCGCGAGAGGGAAACCAGTCCAATTATAAGACGGTTGAAGAAATCATTGAATAGAAAGGTGGGAATGCTTGATTCTCGTAGCGCTCACACCAGCGCAAGATATAATTACGACAGCCCAGGGGCAGGTTGTAAATGGATCCCAGGGCAGCATGGAGACCTTAAAGCCTCTTTGCTGCAATGCTGATTGAGCTGGAGTTAGTCCACCGTGTGTGTATTACCCACCTCGCACTTTTTAGAACAGAGAATATATGACAACTTACATGGTAGTGTAGGCCTGACAGTTTGTGGCGACATGGATCAAATTTCATCCAAAGATCGTAATCAAAGTTTCCCAGTACCATACGAGGCTATGACATTCGCGGACATACCAGTGCGGTGGGGACAGATGGGGAAACCTAAATTTAAAAAGGAATGTGGGAACATATATGTGTTAATGCTATACAACCCGGTTTACCCTCACTTGGACCGACGCCATTCTCGACGCGTACACCGGGGATGGATATCCGAAGGATTCGACTCTGGATTAGTTGCCGGCCTCGCCCAAATTTGTTGTGGTTATGGGACAGTCAGTGTTCCGTCCGGGTAATTTTACGGTCGCCATTTACGACCTCAGTATTCTGATGGACTGTTGTCAATTATCCAGGTCCCGTTCCAGACCGTCGGGCCTGAAGAATACAATACTCTGTGGGGTCAAGAAGCCTGTGAAAGACCTTCTGGATGTGTCGATGCTATACTTATTGTACCTGGTTGTCCATGCAGTCGAGCATGCGACTCGAAGGTGATCGTGGTGGATCCCATGCTTTCAACCTCCAGTTTGTAATGACAATACATGTCACTTGGTGGAGAGTTTTCCGAACCCTCGCAGCGTTTGACCTGTTGCTCGAACAAAGAGACTCGGCTCTCTGTTGATATGGGATATGAGAACACCTCCGCTTGCCGACGGCACACTGGTGGCCGAGAGAATTTTCGGGCTCCGACCTCGCGAGCATGTGGATCTCGCATCTTCGTTCACTTCTCCCCACGCTTACCTTTGGTAGCTTCTTGTTTTCTCTCGCTTTCTCCTTTACTAGTGCCTTTTCCCTGTCTTGCTCTGTACATCTACTTCTCTGTTGCAATACAGCATTTTCAGTTCCCCTTCCGTGTGACATATCTTCCTGTGCGTGCTTCCTGTTCAACCCAGTGCGTGGCTGTGCTCTACAAATAAGCCTGCCTCGTGGATCGTACTTATCCCACATGCTAGTGTCTTAGCCCTCGGTTTCTCTTCTCTTCAATTCCTTCTCTCCGATGCTCCTAGTTCGAAATTCCTGATTTGATTCCTGTGCTTCCGAGTCGCGGACTACAGCTTTACTGCTAGATAACCTTGTTTTGAATACATCGCAGGGCAGGTTCACGATCGATTGGATTAACCGTAAACTGATTGATCCAAATGATCAAGAACCCGCTTGATTTGAGCCGGACTAGTAACTAAGTAACTCGTCGACAAGATCGGGGTCAGGGAGGTTGGGTAATATGAAACATTCTGACCTACGTGCAAGGAAAGGGTGAACAGAAGCACGGAGTTCACCGTGATGCAAGTCGAAGAGCGGCGCATCACCGGTATTCCGTAGTTTCTTGCAACCGGAAAAAATGCGTGGGCCCTCTTCATAGAAAACTGGAAGATACCAGGGGGACAGTACCACGCCGTGTCTGAATTTTCCTCCCTGGAGCAACCGTGGCCTAACGTCAAGGGTGGAGACCATATACTCTGCTTTGATAGCGCCAGTGTCATCAGTTTCCTCAGGAGTGTCAAACCGAAGATGTTTAGACACGAGTAGCTAGTCCTGCAACGTCCAGCCCCTTGTGACCCGTGTCGGGAAACGTCCAACCCTCTGTGACCCAAATTCGGGGCTGTTAGCACTAACCAAGCCTCGGCCCACGGCACCAACATGCTCAAAGAAAATCATGAAACATACATTCCTCGTGATCTATTTACAAGATCAACTGCGTTACCACAGGCATCGTAAAATCGAACTTTGTATACTCTGATTCCACCCGGTCTACTGTACTCACTCTGACCCCATGTCCATCCTGGACGCGTATCAGGTACACCGGGAATGGATATTTGAAGAACTTCAGCACTTCTTTTCGCTTCATCTGCATCTCTTGTCGCAGCTTCGATTCCGGATCGTCCTCCTCGTCATCGACTACGGCTTTCGAAAGGAAGTCAGTATTCCATCCAGATAGTCCCCAACGCCGCTACTTACGCCTAGACCATTCCGATTCGCTGCTGTTGCTGCTCCAGATCTTTTGCCAGCGTTCGTTTGAAATGTACTTTATGAACTCGAGAAAGATGTGGAACACGTTCTGGGTGTGCCGATTCCATGCGCGACATAAATAGTATTGTCTCGGGTTGTTCACCAAACCGGAAACAGGCGACGTGAAGGTGACCGTAGTGGGTACTAGGCCATCGACCTCCAGTCTGTAACGGTGATAGGTGTCGCTCGACGTAGAGTCTTTCAGAAGCTCGCAGCATTTGACTCGGTGCTTGAACAAGGAGAGATTCAGCTCTCCGTTGACGAGGGCGTGGCCGGGTGGGGGTGACTCCATAATATTCTTGATCCAATCCTTTGCTGCGCTCACTGCAGCCTTGACACCACTCCACACGGTTTGAAATATCGCGCAGAAAACGTCCACGATCATCCAGAATATTGAGTCGGTTGAATCGCCAAGGTCGGGGTCGGGAATATTGGGTGCTAGGAAGCATTTTGGACCAGACGCGATGAAAGAGTTGACGGAGGAGCTACGTCCACACCAGTCGAAGACCGACACATCACCAGTGCGTTTCATGAGCTCCTCTTGCAGACGGAAGAATGCACGGGGCCCTTCCCCATACATAGCTGGCAAGCTGATGTCGAACATACCGAGGAGACAGTACGCCATGTCTTCCACTTTCGTCGTCGTTCTTCTCGCTGCCCACAGCAATCTCGTCCTAACGTCCCTCGTTCCAGCCTTGAAGCTGACTAAATCGTCCTTAGGAACACCGGTAGTGCGCGCTAGCGCAGCTTTCCAGATCTCATTAGCGCGATGGTCAACGAGCTGGGCTCTATACCTGAACGAAGATATGGAAATTTTTTCCACTTCTTCGTCAGTGTCGAAATCATTGGCTTCCTCTAACAAGGTCCACCGTTTGCTGTAAAACCGAAGACGTTTGGACGCGACCATCTCCTGCAATGTCCAGCCCCTTGTGACCCAAATCGGTAGCTTGCGGTATTTACCCATGCGTTTGCAGTGCTCGAAATTTGGGAAATTGTCGGCGAGGTGGGTTTCCAAGTGTGGTGTCTCCACTTGGGAATCCGGCTGGGTGGATTGGAGTTGGGGAAGCGTCCTATTGCGAAGGCGGTCATGGAGGGAAAGGTATGGTTCAGTCCGGAGACTCGCGACGTAGGTGTCGGAGGACATCGACGTTGCTGATGGATAGGAAGGGGGGAGAGGTACCCTGATCTCAGGATCTTCGAACCACCGATTACCATCTTCATCGGCCACAGCCGGTAAACGGCCTTCTTCGACATCATCAACATCATCAAGGTAAACGATCGTCAGGTCACTGGAGCGATACCAGAGGAACATGCAATTGATGGATTCCGACGTCTCGGCATAGTCCTTCTTATTGATGCAACACGTATCAGACCACGCCCAGCGAAATCCGCATTTCGCTGCCAGGCAGCAGTATTCTTGCAGCTTTGCTACGCCAGATGGGAGATCGCTGACCTCATTTTTGGGAAGGTGAAAAACTTTTGGGTATTCTTCCACTAGATTATCATCCATAGAATAGATGCCATAGGTCGCCTTTTTGACATCGTCGAGGGTGGGTTCTTGGCCTTGCCAACGGTGAGAGAACATGGCGTACGCCAAGTACTCGGCGATGAAGGTATTGAGATGTTTGAGCTTGGAACGCTGGGAGCATTCAGGGTCGAATGGGGTAGCAAGGTGTTCAGCTTCCCAGATAACAGCTTCGAGCTTTGCATTATAATCCCTTCTTATTTTGAGAAGCGAGACGATATCTGATCGTTCGAGGATGAGTCCGGTGTACGTGTCTACGAGCCTAAACGGCATGTTCTTCGTGTACTTGGGGATGAGGAAGTCATCAACGTGACTTCTGACGTCCGCCGCGAAATCCCGGTCGTCTGACTGGTGTCACAGACGCGTAAGCTTCAATGGACTGATTGACTGCTAGAGAGGCGCGGTCAGGTTACTTACCTGCATAGCTGACGGTCGGGTCCAAGAACCGTGGTATCGCCACGTTTGGTGTTTGGGAGTGATAAAGGTGTTGAGCTCTGGAAGACGCGATAGGTTGAACTCGCCGTATGAGGGGAAGCGAACAAGGAGCAGGTAGCGTCGCAAGCCTTCGGAGAATATTATTTAGATAAGTTATGGAAGTCTCGAACGCCAGGGTTGTGAAGCATTCATACCCCGGCCGAGGAACGCCCCGAGCGGCGAGGACGCGAGGTAAGGGACACCCTCTTTTCGCAAAAACGTCCTCCAATCCTAGATAGACCAGCGTGACACTCCCTGCTAAGCAGGCAACACGATCATGTCCGCGCCTCGTGCCGTAGATCGCTCGTCTTGTCAGTATCAGTTCAATCAATCCGGATCCAGTTTACCTCGTGCTGATTTCCTGCATTTTTTGGCCTCGTTGTCGCTTGGCGGCCATTGGGCGGGACCAGCAACGGCTCTTCGTCTGTCCTCGTGCAGAAGGACCGAGGATCTGGTGACGCCGCGGAATTTCAAGGCATAGTCTGGGCTCGAGAGGCTCTCGCCCTAATGAGTCAGGACTCCGACTCGAACCTAAATAGTAAATTTTGGGATCTAGGTCTGGTAAGTAACCAGGTGAACATACCAGCAACGACCAGCATATTCTAGAGTACCACCATGGTGACTACCTTCTGAGAGTCAGATTGCGACTTGTCTCGGCTCATCGTAGCGGGAAGTCACACCAAAGGCAAGCTCAATGCACTCCGAATCAAATCTTGGTCACTCGCCGCATCGTTCACCCGAATCCGGTCAATCACTTCATTGATATTAAATCCCTAACTCTCTTTCATGTGGCTAGTGTGCACTGCTGCACAGTGAGCCGTTCCAAGATTCAGCGGTGGAGGAAATAACCACTGCTCTGCGTGCACAGGTTCCGTTCTATGGGGGGTCCAATGGTCAGTTATACATCGCCTGGGTTTTTTTTGGAATGCTCACAGATGATGATTCCGATAGAATATTGCGGCGGGTTACCCCTTCGATAATGCAATTACCATGTCCTTAGAACGATCGTGCAAAAGAGAAATAGGTTCGATCATCGAGCCACCCATTTAGACACTGCATACTGGCTCTTGAACAACGCCTTTGGATAGGACGCCACCCTCAGCACGACCGCTGAGAAGGATCGTGACAACCTGGGTACAAGAACGCGTCCAAGATATTCTTTGGATGACTTCCTCCATGTACGAACCCTGGCTATCTGGTATTCGTATTCCCTTCCAGCACCCTGACTCGTCTTTCACGTCCCTCTACCAGGTATGACCGAAAGACGCTCTTAACCACAAGCGACACCCTGTGTTTAAACCTACCGGCAAGGCACTTGATCTGTGGGGCGAACGGACCCAAGATGGATGTGCTGAGATCGCGGATAGGTACCGAGCGAGTCGGCATGTCGACGGAGGCGGCAACGAACCCCTGGACGAGCTTCGACTGTGGGTCTGGCGGTGAGAACCCCGTTTCAGAGTGTCTGCACGGCAATAATTTCAATGATGGTAGCGGCGCAAAGCACAAGTCCCGACATTGACGGCACCCTTTGACGGGGCCATGATTCGTCGTAAGCCCAGGAGGATGGGCAGGGTGCCAATATATGTCAGGGCTGCGAAGGGGGGTGGGTGGACAACGTACATTTTGCACGTGTCCCCCAGTTCCACAACTTCTTGGAACTTGAACCCTCGCATGTTTGTCTGGACCAGGGCCGTCGCCGTCCAATGCGTCAGGTACTAATCGGCTGTTACATTGCTTCCATTCCATCACGCCGCCCACTCAATATGGTATCTCGACCCGATTGCAGCGCGTAAGACTGTAAGTAATATCTTGGATCTTCTGGGATGCTACTCAGGAAGAAATTCCGCAGATTAGTAGGCTGCAGAAACTCGCTTGAAAACCCTGCCGCATGGCGAAATTACGAAAAGTATCCCATGAATCTGTGCAGGCTACAGTAATCTCCGTCGCTGACTGTTGGCTCCTGAGACACGCAAATTGAATTATGACATGACGAAAATCTGCAAGCAAGGTATGTAATACAACACGTATGATGATGTGTTGGACCACGCCCAGCGAAATCCACACCTCGCCGCAAAACTCCCGGAGTTTCTTTACGCCTGATGAGGTGAAGAGTTTATGGGCTTTCGTGCACTAGATTCCTGTTATCCATGGAGTAGATGTCAACGGTAAGGAGAATATGGCGACCGCCGAGTACTCGGAGACACGGGCATCGAGATGATCGAGCCTCGGACGCTGGGATGGGGGTTCCGGCTCGATTGGGATAGCGAGGTGTTTAGCTTGCTGGTCAACAGCTTCGAGCTTTACATTATAATCTCATCTCGTTTCGAGAAGCGAGACGACCTCTGATGACTCGAGGGTGAATCGAACGAAGAGACATCATCACGCTTGGTTTTTGGGAGATGCAAATGCTAGAAGACGTGATGGCTAGTATGGGAGGAAGCGAACGAGGTTAGCCCCGCAAGGTCACTATTTAGGTGATCAACGCCTTCTTACCCCAGTTAGATCAGCGTGACACTCGCTGGCAGGCAACGCGGTAATGTCTGCGCCTCGTGTCGTGTGGTTACTGCTCTGCCACTATCAGTACGATCAATCGGATAAGGTCTACCCCTCACCAATCCCCTGCGTTTTTGGAGCCTCATTGCCGTTTGGCCAGCCTGTAACTGGTCCTCACACTGAAAGGGGCGAGGCTCTTGTCACAGGCTGCTTCGAATCGCGACTCGCAGGCCATTGGACCGTGACAGTGGCACCATCCTGCTTTCCAATGGACTCTCGTAAAACGAACCTCCATCTCGGAGCAACAAGCACGGCCTCGAAACAAAATTGTTCCAGAAATCGACATCGTCTTGATCATTCCGAGGGTTACGAGGTTCAGCATTCTAGACCACTAGCCGTCCAAGAACCAAGTCACTCGAACAGCCTGACACCGTCATACTAAAGCGAGTCGAACTCGAATCTTGGTCCGTATCCTTCTCCTTGAATTCGACCTTGCTCTGCCAGTCTGCCAGCAAGTGTTCCAATATCAATCGCTATATTCTGTTCCGCAACCACGCATGTACCACTCTGAAGTCGTTCACGATGCGGTGCTGCCGCTGACATGGGTAAGCCCCCAACCCTGAGCCTTTCCGTCTCCATCTGCACGATCCGTTCCCAGATCCCAACGAAAGGTAACGACATTCCTCCGAGCGCAGTCCCGAGTCACGAAGGGCCCAATGGCCAGTTATATATCGCCCGGGGTTTACTAGGGGTAAACTCTTTTGTTGATGATGATCTCACCGGAATGCTGATGTGGCGGATTCCGTAGGGCGAAGTGCGTGAGTAGCCTGGCAGTATCCACACGCACTTCTAATAACCGTGCCACGCACAGACATTGGGACGACGAGCTACTCATCCAGCCGAGGTGCACAACTTCGAGACAGGTATGGTCGAAGTCACACCGTACGTGCAACATCTCACGAGATCGCGTGGTGATGGGACTGACGTGTCTCGTCAAAGGTCTTTGAGTACGAGGTGCTGACATGTGCCTCGAGCTTGCGATTCCAGCTGGAGCCTCCAGAACCACTCATGTCGGCTACAGAGACAACAGGAGCTGAGACCACGTGGTCGATTGTCCGCAGAGACAGCATGTCGGCAACGCGAGCTCCAAGGCCTGCCAGTCCTCCGTCAATGGAGACCCCTGGAAAACTCGAACCGCTTACATGGCTTAGTCCGCGCGACCAGCCTGCGTGAGCTTCTCTCTTTGTTACCGCCAACATGCACCGTGTCCAACTCCTCTTCAACAGAACGCTACCCAACGAGACGGGAGGTAAAAGGTACCACAACGACCCACCGCCATACACGAGCCCGAAAGGTGGCTGGATTGAGGTGCCTAAACATCCACGTCCCATGGCCCTCAACGGCCGTGAAAGTGTCCAGTTCAAGCACTTGGCGTATGTTTTCGTTGCGAATTTATCAGCGAGTATATATTTACGTGAAGTTTCAGTCAGTCCAAGTGTTTTACCGTGATCGACGACACCCCTTCCGTGAGTTGCGTTCGTTGTTTAGTCTGTTTGTGAGGCTCATCGGCTGTGAATATCCTTTAGATGCAATACTCATGGTCCCAAACACGAGCGGCTCTCGCAGGGATTGTCGATATACTGTCTTCAGATGATAAATGGGACGGGTTAAATGTCAAATTTTTACATCACGCGCAAGCTCGTCCCTGTATCAAGGTGAGGTCCTGATCGCATTTCTCGATTCGTGACTTGAGACATCGATCTCAGACTAGGGAAGAGTTTGAGTACATCTTCAATTCCGTCCCCACTTGGAGAGGTCAGTTTGAGCTCCGCTGACGCCGTCGTTACTGGTAGCATTGACATGACATCTAGGCGGAAAGATGATGGCCACAAAGGTGGCCCAGGTGTTCGAAGAGAGTCTTCCACTGATTCATGAAACGTCCATTCCGAGACCTGTCGTCCTCCTGATCATCACGGACAGTATTGCGAGTGAGTAGTCTATCCTTGGGATCCAGACCGAGACTGACCTACTAACCAATGGGACCAACTAGCTGATGCCCAAGAGCTTCTCGACGTCATCGTCCACTTCTGTCACAAGTTTAACGAGAAATGTATCCCCCCGCACATGTTCCGCATCCACATATTGCAGATGGGCGATGACAGGAAAGCCGTCAAGCCACTGCACGATTTCCGTGATCGAGTAACCCAACGGGACCGTGACAGGGTAGGTGGTCCTTCACTATGTCGTTTTCGCAGGCATTGATGTGTAACGTTGGTAGCGCATACTCAACGTCGTCAGTTTCCACCGAGGAAGAGGGCTTCTCAACGCCCAGAACATCATCAAGCTCCTTCTCGCATCGACATATATCCCAGTCGAAGAAGATCCTGATGTTGGTGAGAGGCTACCTCCAGAGGTAATAGAAGCACAGTACCAAGGACTAGAGAGGATCAGAGCGATGGGAAGCAGGTGATTGGTGTCCACATCAGTCCGTGTGAGACGCCAGGTGGACACAAAGGGATAGCTAAGGTCTTTTACAGCCTCGTGGTGCATGTTTACCTATTGAGGTACCCCCATAGACGATGCACTATTTAATAGATTGTCAAGTTGTTTTGAGCACATCACTTGTATGCTGATCAGGTGAAGCAATATATATACTATGTCCATTGTCTCGTCGTCATTCTCCATGCATAGGCATGCAGGCGCTGGGTTGAGACTGCCAGTGGCGGGGTTTACCGTCTTGAGCGCTTTGAGCGGACGAGCGAATAATCTAGGTTCAATGAACGTTATTTAACGTTCTGACATCTTTGGGAGGATCTACCGTAATCCTTGTGCGGTGTTGAAGTGGGGGCGACTAAATCAGATTTGTCCTCTTCCTTCCCCTCTTCTTCACCATGTCCTCCCCCATCTGCCGTCCCCCACCCGAAATCCTTGAAAAGATCGTCCTCAACCTCCTCGACGACTCCTTTGGCTTCATGTCGAACAACCACCTCTACGCTCGTCTGTCCCGCCTCTGCTTCGATTGTTCTGCCCCCGCTCGTCGTCCTGACGATTTCGACGCTCCCAGCCTTTCCTTCCAGCTCCGCACCAACTACAACGCCCTCAAGTGTATCTGCCGTGATCCACGCAGACAATATCTTTCGGGCCCTCTGGACATACGTTCTGATGATGATGGAAAACGACGGCAAGAAATGTGCCGATCTCCCCGACTTCGTCGTCCGCGAACGCCTCTACGAAAACAGCATCGACGGTTGGCCAACCGAAAACGAGGTCAACACCCTTGCCATCTGGTTGCTGTGGCTCACCGCCCCTGGAGGTGCGTTCACGTTTACGTTGTCCTCTATCGATCCGAACATCCTCGTTAGAACGTCTCAGGGTGGAGACACCCGCACAACGTGTGCAGGTGACCAGGCTCATCTTGCCATACGTCCTCATGCCCGTCTGCGTAAGTTTGTCTCTGCCATACCCTCCTCTTATTTACCTCATCACTTTTCCAGCATGCGGCATACCTCGCCTCACACGTCCACTACGCCTTTCCTCTCCCCCCCACTCGTTCCTCGCCGTCCATGATCCCTACCCACAGTACCGCGACGGGATTTCGAGCATGATGCCCCCCTACCGGGTCAACAGTGTCCAACTCGGCGCGTTCCCCTCGTGTTTGTGACGGCAAAGCTCAACCATTCCCCCCATCGGTTCCCATCCCTCCATCCAGCGATTACCGAAAAATTAACGCTGCCCTCGGTAGCATCAAGAGCGGGGAGGTGTTCAGGGGCACCCGCTGGATAATGGGAGAGTATGTGGAGGGTGTCAGTGATATCGAACGAACGATGGTTGAGGTTCGAGGTGTACTCGGGGAGGTTCCGATCTTGGCAGCGAGATAAGGGATGGGGAGGGAAATGGCTTGGTTGAGGGCGGTGAAGAAGATGGTATCGTCACTGGTCACAGCGGAGGGACAAGAACGAAAGTATTGCCAGATGGAACCTACGCGACAGAACAGTCTACATGACATCTGCGCCAGTGAACGTCTCCATCGGCAAGTCGAAGCCTCCACCTAGAGGTATGCTCATCGACGACCCGCGTTGGTGGCCGGCGATTGATTTCGTCCCGAACGTTGACCTTGGGGGGCGCTTTCTTCACGAGTGCTGTCCTTGCGGTTGCCTAGACGAAACTCGTCCTCCAGTACGATAAGTCAAGTGATGATCACATTAGAGCCAATGCTCTCCGTGCGAGGTATGCTTTGGCTTCTTCTAACACCACCATCTCATGATATCATCTCTACTCAGGTAATGCCCATCATGACTTCTGTCATTCGCGTCGGTCAATCGAAATTTGTCACGGTTCCGATCGACGAGGACTCTAACGAGCGTATTCTGAGCTGCATCCAGACTCCGGATGACCTGGGCAACGCTACTGGTGCTACCGAGGTGCATGAAGATTTATCTCTGGACCGAAATCACAGCTTACTGGTGAGTACACCCGTTGGAACTACGCCATACGGTGCTTATGCTTCCGTTTTCTAGATTTCTCTGACCCGATATACGCCGAGGCATATGTCAAGATACATGGCTTTAACATTCTGCTCGGTGGGTCCCGGCTCCTCTCGATTTCAGCGTGCCCATAAGTGACATCTATTCAGACGTCCTTCTTTTGAATCAAATTCCCGATACACCGGAAAATCACTGCCTTGACCTTGCTACCTTAGGAGACCTTAAACTTGTTGAGCGGCCCGCCGTCTATACTATCGCCCCCCATGGCTTCCAGAGCATCAAAGCCACTATTAAGGTCTCCTTGACAGAGACGGTGTCATTGTCGGAAACATTCTTTGGGAGGTCTCAATCTTGAACTAGACTGGTGACCACTCCGTCCATGTGGCAAGCCGCATCTATCGACGGTTTGCCTCACAGACGGATTGGTTACCAGTTTAATCTTGAATGACACCCACATTGATGTTACGGACCGAGTATATCAAATCTGTTCAATGCAAAGACACTCAGGTAATTCCAGAAATTCCGGGACCCTAATGAACGTGCTAATGACATGGTGTCCGTAGTTTAGGAGCATGTGGAGTTTTGAATGAGAAAATCGGGTCAGTGTGTCAGCGAATATGTCGTGTGTCCCCCGTCCTGAGCAACATCTTGACCAGAAAACCACATGCTGCGTTAGTAATACGGCTAGGTAGGGCTCGGATTACGTACTGAGCTTGTAGTCAGACGTCAATGATTATGCACAGTAGATGACATCGACGCCGCGCGCTGGTCCCGATGTCGACCTCACGGGGACAACTCTTGGCGAGAGATACACCGATTCAATCATTTGGAGCGTTCACATTAGCCTATACAAGAGCGTGGAGACCCTTCCCGGGCTAGAGATAAGCACCCGGGACCTCAGCCCTCATACACAATGCGCATGTGTTTGATAAGCTGCTTGCTTGCTGACGCGATGCGACCAATGGCATTAATGCATTTCGCGCTGTACGATGCAAAGTAAAAGGCGCACTGGTGAGCACTTGAGCAACGGTTGGTCAGCAAAAGTTTCTCGCAAACTACCGTTGCAGTAGTGTAGAAAAGCAATCCAGATCAGTGTAGCTACTCTAGTAAGACGTCGTTTGTCGTGTCACGGAGGCTAAGACTCAGTCGGTGTCCAGTCTGATCCGATTCATGCCGCGGGTCGTGCGTGTTGTGGTTGGCTATTTGCTTCGAAATCCCGCTTATAGTGCCGTTCGCCGCAACGCCCGCTCTTCTGCACTCTCATAACGACCTCCACGACCCTCGTCTGGTCAAGTCAAGTTTTTTCCATAGACTAGTTCCTTGGACCTCCCTAACTCATTACCATGGCTCACTTGGCACCGTCTGGAAAGTGGGATGCAAGGTAATTGGCCCTTTTTTTCTGGTGCGTTCCGGTATAGACGCTGATGTTCATATTACTAGATACCTTGGCCCCATTCCCCACGACGTCTCTTACTACGCCAAGTGCATGCTCGGCGGTGCCCTTGCGTGCGGTCTCACGCATGCTGGTATCACACCACTCGATGTGGCTAAATGTAACATGCAGGTACGATCAATCTCAACATATTCCAAACAGCCGGTATCTCAACCGGAGCCCCCACTAGGTGGATCCCGCCAAATACAAGGGCCTCACTTCCGGTCTTGCAACCCTCGTTCGCGAGGAGGGGCAAACCGGTATCTGGAAAGGCTTCGGTCCAACCTTGGTCGGATACTCTCTCCAGGGCATGTTCAAGTACGGTCTCTACGAAGTGTTCAAGGACGCGTACATGAACCTGGCCGGTGAAGAGTTGTCTAACCAGTACAAGCCCGCGATCTGGCTTGCGGGTTCCGCTTCGGCCGAGGTCTTTGCTGATATCGCGCTCTGTCCACTCGAAATGACAAAGGTCAAGATTCAGACCAGCCCGAGCGGCACGTTCCCGACTGCGTTTGGCGCTGCCATCAGCGAGATGAGCAAGAATAGGATCGAGACGCGGTATCCGTTTGGCTCTATCGTTCCTCTTTGGTCGCGTCAGGTCAGCGCTTAGAGCCATTAGTTGGGTTCTCTGTTGTTCAATCTAACCGCATTCGTTTAGATCCCCTATACGATGGCCAAGTTCTTCTTCTTTGAGAAGATCGTACAATTGTTCTACACGCACTACTTCACGCAGCCCAAGGAGAGTTACTCCAAGACGACTCAGCTCGGTGTTACCTTTGCCTCTGGTTACATTGCTGGTGTCGTTTGTGCTATCGTGTCACATCCTGCCGACTCAGTCGTGTCCTTGATGGGCAAACCTGCGAACAGGGGCAAGAGTATCGGTCAGATTGCATCGGAGACGGGTGCAGTTGCCCTTGCCACCAAGGGTCTCGGTACCCGTGTCATTATGATCGGTACCTTGACTGGTGAGTATTATCCATGACACTTGACAGCGTATTTCGATCTAACACCCGCGACAAGGCTTCCAATGGTGGATCTACGACTCCTTCAAGGCATCGATGGGCCTCGGCACCACCGGTGGCAAGTAAACGACCTTACTTATGACTCGCACAAGGCAGTCGTGTTCTCCTTCTCGCTATGCATAATACCTCGCTTGCAGGATGACTGTATACGCGATAGATTGTTGTTTTTCTCAGCTAGATGTCAAGATGTACGAATTCGATTACCGTGGTTGGGCTACCCTGATAGCTGAGGCATATCCAACGGATTCTTGTTTCTGTGCTGAGGACTCCCTATACTTACCATGTTTATCTCTTGTCATCTACGCCTTTCCTGTATGCTCTTTTGGATCCTGCGATGCAATGGAGAACATGAACTGTCTTGCAAATGTAGCGTGCCATTGCTTGGTTTGTCTGAATTGATCGTAGGCAGACCTGGATGTTGGACACATGATGTGGCGAATTGATATGTACTGAAACGGTGTCGTACATAGCAGTCTGGACCATGATGGTATTTAGACCAGAATCAACTCCGTATTATCCCGCGGAAGCGGACTGCGGCAAGTCCTTGAAGTCAGTTACCGGGCAGTGTGAGGTGGCATGGCGTAGATGGTTTAGTCTGACGCCAAGTAATAGACACGACTCCCGTCAACCGATAAATGATTCCCGAGTTCCCGAACGTTCCGTCTGTCTGGGACTCCGAGGACGAGAAGAACCCGCTTGGCGCTGGGCCACCGCGGGCCCGATCGGGCATAGTATGGTACCCCAGGTATGGTAAGAGACTACGTATGTAGTACGAGCCGATATCCGAGTCGATGTGGAGGCTGTTTGCGGACCCCCGCTTAGAGGGTTTAGAGCTCGTCAGTAGGTTACGGTATACTGTAGGGGAACCCTCGGGCTGTGGAGTGGTTGATATGGAGTAACGTATGCAGTGTCATAGGACTGGGTCACTGCCTGCACTCGGAGCCTAGGTTGTCGCTTGAGTTGCATTGACCCTGGCGGGGCCCTGTTCGACGTTGACGCTGGCCAAGGGATGCGACGACCCGCTAATCACTGGTTAGCGCGGGGTAACCCTGACTGCATCGCCTGCTTACGGAGACCGGGAATGTCAGTTGCTGCATGTCGTACAGATAGGCTAGCTATAACTTTGGACGCTGTGTTGTAAGGCTCTGTTCGACGCTGACGCTGGCCAAGAGATGAGCGACCCACTGATCAGTTAGCGCGGGGTAACCCTGACTGCATCGCTTGCTTACGGGGACTAGGAATATCAGTTGTTGTATGTCGTACAGATACTATCTATAACTTGGATGCTGTGTTGTAAGGCTTGTAAGCTAGGTTCCGTCCGAAAAAAAAAGAACAACTTACCATCCAAGTCGCCACCTCCGCCCGCACTCGATGGCGCCCAAACGGCAGACTCATCACGTGTTACCTTCAGGTACCAAGTAAGCGTTCGTACACAGCCTATGATCAACAACTATATCATTCCTTTGTTCGATCAGTGTTTTCTTGAAAAAAGTCCGAAAAGTTGGGAAGTTGCGGATCCCTACGAAGTGGGCGCGCAATGTAAGTTAGGTGGCGTTCCCCCCCGATCGTGAACCCACGGTGGTGCGTCTCACGCCAAAAAAAAAAAACCGAAAACGCCACCGTTAGTCCGCGCCTCCACCCCGACGCACAAGGAGCAACACACTTACTTATTTTATTGGTGCGGCGCAGCACGGAAAAAAAGCCCTGTACAAGTTACTCTATCGATGAATCAATAACCAATAAGCCAAATACGGAGATGCCGGCAGATCGGGCTTGCCGTAGCATTGCGCAGAGTTGCGTATATGCTACGTAGCGTCACAAGGATCCCGGACCAGTGCCGGTCCTGTCGTCCTGTCAATCTTCGTATGCTTCGACGTCAAAACGTTCAATGTAAGTTCAAGGGACCAGGGCCGTACTTGAGTTTGAGCTTGAGCTTGGGTAGGGAGCAGAGTGGAGAGTGGATCCCAATTTCCGATCACCCGCAGTCGAGGAGCCCGGGTTAAACTTCGTTCATGTCGCTCCTCTCGGAGCATCCGTCTTGCGCCAAGTCCAGCAGTCATGGCAATGATGGAGGGGGTGGCGCCGTCGCACCATCACGTCATGGTGGGATGTGATGTCAGAAGATTCAACCACGGGGCAGTCTTACAGACGGCACCATGCTGATTCTGAATCATATGAATTCATAGTATCCTGATGGGGACCCGGCGGCGCTCCATGTTCACGACACGGTGGTTGTGATGATAGAGGTCCAGCCAAGGGCGGGTGGCAACGTACTTGCGGGTAGTAAGTGTACAAGTCCGTCCGATCCCGTCGATGGCGCGTAGTCCCCGCAGCTGATTAAATCTATAGTGTTGGCGTGGTTCTTTTCACATGTATGGGCGGGGCCCAGCATCGCCCTATGAGCTCGTTCAAAGGATGTGCACGTTAGAGCAATCTATGAAGAGCGGAAGAAGTCAGGTGAGGTACGATCTCTCAAGATGGGTATACGACGATTCACTTTCAAACTCCGGGGTGGGAATCCCTTGACAAGTTGAAGTAGGTCCCGAACAACGGAAAAGAAGAACGGTATGGATATAGAAATCAGACGTCCTCGTGGTCGAGAGGCTTCGCTAAAAAGGACTGACAATGGACGAAAACCGGCGAAGTCGGCATGGTGAACTGACTGGATAGTGATATGCGATCAAGCACGTACCGTACAAGTACTGATAAATGAAACACCCTGGATCCACGTGTGCGCAACAGCGTGTAATATGACCGTGGATGGCATGAGATGTAGTAATTACTGCAGGGCACAATTTGAGTTTTGACACATTGGATGGCTCGACTCTGTCGGCGTGTGAAATGGCTGGCGACACTTTATTATGGAAGGTGGGCTGATGAGTTGTCCGAGTCAGAGTTGACGACAAGTTTGATGAATCCAAGAACTTTCGGCGCGGCGAAGTTGTCTATCCGGGTCGTGAGGAGATGAAACTACCGCAACATTCGGGTTGCCGGAGGATGTGGACGTCAACTTGTCTGAGGTGTCACACATGGCCCGTCGTAGCAAGGCAGCCGGGTAAACGTCTCCGAGAACACGGCAACCATCGTACTGGACAAACGTATCGAACAATAGTCATCGTGGCTAAAACATTCGCTGCGAAGGACAATGGCGGCCCGTAATGAAATGCGCATCAAGGTGATTCTTGTCTTCTTGAAACGTGTCATGCCTGTCAATCCGACTCAACTGCGTCGTAGTCATTGTACTACTATTGCATGCACTATTACCGAATGTGCCGATGCTGAGCCCATACAAGCGTACTTCAGAAGGACTCGCCTAGGTACATGAGTGTAAGCCAGGATTTGCAACGCGTACGCGAACTCGCGAAGAACTTATCACAGGTATCCGTGCCTCGTGTCGTACTGAGGTGCAACCGTAGCGGCACATCACTCGTAGCTTTCGTCACGTCCGGCATTGATCTGACGGAATGGAACACCCTATACAAAGCGATCCCAATGAAGAAAAACATCCGGTGAGAGCCCTGCAGCAAACTAAGGACATCGATACAAGCACTCTAAATCCACTTGGATAGGGGGGATCCGAATGTCAGCTGATTGATACTAGATAGTAATTCGCTTGCCTGATATGACCTGTCCTAGTTATTGCATGTCGTTACCCATGTCCTATCTTTTCCCCGACGAGAAAGGAGGGTTGCCTCGTGTTGGAATGGTGCAAGTATCGCACGGTATTCACGCCAAAAGTGGGGTCGCACATGAGCTGGCTTGACTCGTGATGGAAAGTGACGGAGCTGTCAAGATCCTAACAGCTCACCAACGTATTGGACTAGACGGATCCCAACGAGCTGTGGCAAGGAGTTTGGGGGGACAAAAATCAATTAAACGACACCGCTGCATCGCTGAATATGGCAGTTGAACGGCCCGTGGGGCTATTGTGCGCCATGGCTGTGGGCCGGGTCGCAGACGAGCGAAATTTGCCGAGTCAGGTGCATAAACGATTGCTGTGGATCGGCTAGCATGACTGCATTTTGCGAGGCCTGGCGTGCTTCGCCGGCACGACTGTCCCCCCTGGCCGACATGCAGCCGGCGAATCGTCATGACGACGATAGGAAAATAAGCAGAAGATGGACCAACGTGGAAGGGAGGAGTCTCATGGCTCAGTTCCACGTGCTGGTATGGGCGGACGTCCATGTACGGTGCGATGAGACGCTATTACTCCGGTCGGAGGTACGACCAGGGGCTGTTGGAAGGGTGACAGCGCCGGTCTTGGTGGTGTATCTACGGCAACTCATTGCAGTGTCGGGGACGGCTGATCTCTTGTCAAATTTTATTGTGGCTGCGCTGACCCTGTGCTGAATGTGAACGTGTGAAGGGGTGAAGGGGTAATAAATATTAAACTGCTCCGTCTTTCGATCCTCGTGACCAAGATATAAATCACGGCCTCGTCGCTCGTCCTCCTTTCCCCCACCCATCCGGAGATGATCATGCACCCCTCCTATTCTCCACTGTTCACCTTGGGCCTGCTAGCCGAACACTCCCCCGTCCCTCTAGAAGAAGCACCTCTCCCCTCCAACGATGACGACGTTTCCGCCATCTATTTCACGCTCCAGACCGGAAAGCGGGACACCGTTGAGCTCCGCTCTTTCCTCTACCTCGACTTGGCAAACCACAAACGGCATGCTCCGTCCCACAAACGCAAGCTATCGATCCTGTCCAAGTCCACTAGCTGGACATGCACTGCCGACGTAAAATCCATATATGACATTGCGTACGTTCCACACCCCAACTCATCGCACAACGTTCTCATGTTCTCCCAGACGAACTGAAAAACCTATTGCTATAATACCTCCCGCCCCCGTGCCATCTACTCGTCGCCGGACGTCGAAAGAGTCACTCCGGAGCATCCCTTCTCCAAAACCGGCCCCATCCACTACGTTACCTGAGCTTCCTATTGCCTCCGACCCCTGCCTTTCGCCGTCTTCTGCGCCACGGTCTTCTTCATCAAAGAAGCGCCCAGCCTCCACCGTCGTCAGCTCACTGCTTTCTCCCGCCTCTCGCGTGCGGCGACCAGCGTCGTCGCGCTCTGAGTCCATCAGCTCTCATGTGCGTCGAAAGAGCCGGATGGATGCGCTCGCTTGCCTTGAAGGCCGCTCACGTGCTCCCAATCGCATCCCCCGTCACACCAGCCTCAGAAACAACTTTATGAGCTTCAGTGACGACGAAGACGAGAAATCAACGACGCGCAAGTCGAGCGTTCCATCCGCAACCACCGCGCCTGTGACCCAGATCGAGGACCTGAGCGCCTTTGCGGACGTGGAGGACGAAGTGGATGCCATCATTCCCACTCTTACGCGTAAGCGGGAGCCCACGGACCCGGCAGAACCCGCACGACCAGCAAAACTTGGACGTAAACGGCGAAGCACCCTCGAAAGTTGGTTCCCGCTCAAAAGCTTCATCGACTTCAAGGACGACGATCTGTCGTCTTGGAACTGGCGTAGCTTCATCGAGATTGGCGGTGTCTCATAGACGTTGCTTGAATCTAATCCTAATAGCATGCTCTTTCACCTTTCACCTTTCACAGTTCACTTTCTCGGAGGCAGGCCACCGGCGCGGTTCGACATTTTGTGCCGTATTATATCTTTATTATTCGGGTTTCATACTTGAATTATCTTTTGCTGCCCGTGGACACGCCGAACGCGTCCACTTCTATACGTATTTACATGGACTACTCAACCTGCTCATCCAGCCATAGTTTATTTCTGTATTACACCGCCACAGTTTTCACCACCCTCCTCTCCTAATGCCTGCATGACCCCGTATCACTTATGTACATCAATTTATTTTTCTTGCACGTTCTGCCTTGCTTCTCTTCGCATCTCCATCTGTTTTACTCTTTTTTTAATCTTTTACTTGTGCACGCACATTTAATTTGCAACCCCATGAAACACGGGGACCTTTCGTTTCAACGCAACTTCACACATGTTCGGCGGTGCTCAGATCTCAAAGTAAATAGAATAAAAATGGAGTTGTATTCTTGACCGTGACGACCTTTGTTTGATCGGCCCATCATGTTGGAAAAAGCGTCGCGGCGCAACTCAAAGTGGACCTGTTGGACCTTGGCGTTGGCGCGTTTCAGAGATCGTATCGTATCGTATCGACGATAAGATGCCCCATCAAACGTGCAACGTTCACGGGTGTATGCAGATACGGTCGTCGTCATCCGATCTGGCTTGTCGTTTGTGCGTCGTCCGACGGGCCCCGAGTTCACGCGGTCGACGATGTAATAGACGTCATGTCACCCCGCTCCTGGGCTACCCGGTACAGGCCGGGCCCGAAGCCAGGCCTACCGGGCCCCGAGCTATCTCGACGTCATCCGTCTCCAAACAGTTGGAGCATATGCAACACCCGCGTGGCTTGCTCGATCGATCGAGTGCAGGTTTGCAAATACAGTATCAAGTGGACACATTCCGATTTCGTTTCGTTTCGATGTGGTATCAAGGGTACGAACCGCATCCCACCGTCGCTGACTTGGCGTGCATAAGTATGTATATAGGTATTCGTACAGGTATATGCTTGTGTACAAGTCCAAGTAGATGTAGTTATGGGGACTAGGCGTTTAGGGACAAATAGACGATAACGCTGGGGTATCGGAGTTGGGACGCTCGCCCGCTGAATCTCAATTCCTCATCTTGGTGACGCGGCGATACTGTACATGGGCGACGCGACATTGCCGCAATACCCAAGGATCCTCGCCTCGACACCCATGCCGACGGTATCGACGACTGTTGGTGTCATCGGCTGTCAATAAGACTGGGGGTGAGTGGGGGTGTATGACATAAGGGAACGATAGCGCATCAGGTCATCCAGGGGTATCATTGTCATCGTCCCAGGAGCCTCCCGAGTAGTCCGGAAGAACTGTTGCTGGTGGGACTCGTCACATTGGGAATGTCCTCATAGTCATAATAATAATACTGATCCGCGTTCAGGGATCCGTACATGGATTGCCGATGGAGTAACCCTGCGGAATGCTGCGAGCGAGACGGCAAGGGTGGCCGATAAGATGGTGAAGGGGATTGAGATAGGGACCCAGGAGGCGTTTGAGCGGACGACGTCGGGTGAAAGTACTGGGAGCGATGTTTATGGAGTACGGTGGGATGGGGAGGCGAAGTGCTGTGTCGAGATGTTGGTTTCAATCGACTGTCCTTGTCCTTATCTTTGTCCCTTTCTTTTGCCTTTTCTTTCTCCTTGCCGTGCTTGGACTGGTCTTTACCCCTTTTCTTCCCGTTGTCTTGGTCATCTCGTATCATATGCCGTGTGTCGAGTGGCGTGCCACGGGGCCGAAGTTCGGGCATGTCAATCTTGCTAAGATGTACTGTAAGGCTCTTTGGGGGAGTATACTCTTTATTCTTGCCCTTGCCGTTATTATCATCCAAGTTAATGATTCGGGGACCTTTTTGGGGCGTCACCCCAGTCTTGGTGTCATACAGCACGTATTGATGGAGATCTGGGTCACCTGTATCAGATACGGACGATAAGCGAACGTGTCTGAGGGCCTAGCGGATTCGAGCGACGTACCAGCTTTATGACGCAACCGCTTGATCTCTTCAACGACGTGCAACACCTTGGGGACTTGATTTGGGTCCGAGGAACATACGCTGATAAACAGCATCGCATCGTCCTACACACACAAAAACGTAAGTGAGGCATGAACAAGGTAGGCATGTCAAGCAAGATAGGTTGCTCACTTGCAAGAGCTGCGCGCAATGTTTTGCGTAGTCGCTGATGGCGCCCTCTTCGAGGACAGTCACTTCGTTGACTTGCCCTCTACCCAGCTGTAACTCGGCGATGCGTGCGATGCCCTTCTTGGGGGCCGGTTTGGGAGGTGGTGTGGGCGCGGCCGCCGTTGATGGCGTATTGGAGACGGTTGTGGTCGTGGAGGTTGTTGGAGTCGCCGCGGCGGGCATATTGGGTTCATGATACACATCGCTCGCGTCTTGGAACGTCAAGAGTGCCGTCAAGATGACGATCTCCAAACCTTTCCGATCATCGATATCGAACCTGATCGTATGAAAGCCATGAGCATGAACCCCACACCCGCTGGGTCACAGCAGGTGAGAGGCACACAATATGAAACGAGGGGAGAGAGAAAAGGTACCGATTAAGATTGTAATCCAGGATCTGGACCGACGTTGTTCGAATACGTCCGGGTGGCTCTTTTGTTACCGCGACCAGTACGGGTGGGTCCGGTTTTCGGATGATAAAGCATTCTTCGCGTTTCCATTCGAATTCATGTCTGAATGGAGAAAGGATAGGATCGTATGTTGCATCGCCCTACGATAAAAAGACAGAACGACTTACATCTCCCATTTGAAAGACCATCGAAAGCTGAGCGTGCCAGTGTACTTGAGCTCGACGACTTTCGAGGGATTGTAGAGTTCCAAGGTCTTGTGTTTGCTCGTCGCGCTGGGGGCAGTCGCACTGGCCAGCAACGCCTCGGAGAGTGGATCTGTGCTGGCGACGTGAGTGAAATCGGCTGTGGCTTGGAGTGCTTGCCAGTCCCACGTACCAGACACTTCGGTTCGATAGAGTTGTTGTTGCTGGGAGATGATACGGCGCTTGCGGTAGTGAATCGTGCCCGAGCTGTCGGTGAGGTCGACCACAGTTCCAGCTGGATACAACGGGTTCGGTGTGAAGAAGAGGGTGAATAGGTTTTGATCGAGGCTCATGACACAGGATCGCAGTCACTGCAGCGTTGACGGTTGGAACGTTGAGGGCTCGTGGGAGGGGCAGTGCGAACAAGGATTCAGGCGGACTTGGGTTAAGACGGTACTGCGCAAGTCATGGCGAGTGAAATACTCAAGTCATGGCACATTGGCAAAATACAGCTGCTTGGTGTAACCGCTGCGCGAAACACAGCCGAGATATCAATTCAAGGCGGTGCCACAACTTCTTGACTCGTCGCAGACGCTTCTTTTTGTTACATAGCAGGGTGATTGGTAGCAACGACCAACGTTTCCGCTGATGCACTCGATGATCATCTCGAAGTTCCTTGTCTCGATCCGACGCCCAAGCTTCAAGAACGGTTGTATTGATTCAAGATGTCGAAGTCGGTCTGAGTCGCTTCTCACCACGAGCCTTGTGTACCTATCGTGAGTGGAACAGAAAAAAATCTACGTACTACTTGACTTGGGATATCTCGAGTTCAGCTTTGTGCCCCCACCAGCACTAATTTGATTGGAATCTCAGAGGGCTGAATAATCACCCCTAGGCCGTCAGACTGGAGCATCCACGTCTGGCACCTGGTCTTCTGGATTCAGATGGATCGATATATATACCCACTAGTAAAAGACGACGGAGCAACACCTCAAACCAAGCAGGATAGAGCGAAGGTTTGTGCCGACATTGTACAGTGAACCACTGCGCCGAGACTTTTGCCCCTGTGGCTCTGCAACGGGCTTGGTATAAAAACTTTTTACAGCTCGACCCATTTTCAGTCCCTTCCGCCATCCGAGAGGTACTGTCATTCGTCTGCATTGAGATGTCATCGTCCATCCTGACCCTAGTGCCTTGCCGATGCGTTCGTAGCATGAGGGGATGAACTTCATATTTCTGGGAATCGTCGATCATGTTTCAGTCGACTCTCTATTCGTTCGTCACTCCCTATAGTGTTGAGGTCATCTTCCTGGGTACGTGTCATGCCATCCACTTCCAGTCCCCGCTGACAATATATTCCAATAGGCATGAAGTAGGTCTTGCCATACGATGTAAAAAACGTGAATCGTTGACAATGATCTAGCTGCGTTCTATATGGATTCTGTGCCTACACGCTCTGGGGACAAAAATCTTTGTCTTGCAGGTAATGCCATCATGTTTACGTGTCATTGCGATATCGAAACCAATAAACCATTCGTAGGATACTTTTCATTATCAACACCGTGGAGTTTCTGCTCTGCGTGGTGCAAACCACCCTCCATGCGATATTGCTCTTCATCGTGCTTATTGTCATCGCCGGTAATGCTCTAGCGTACCTCGCCCATGTCAATGGATATGTCTTGGCATGCAGCATCATATACAACATAAACGTGAGCTTATTCATCCTTATTTCTCCTTTCGTCGGTGATTGATTAATGATTATGCTTGTAGTTTACTGTTGGAGGATTGTTATCAGTTTGTGCAGTTCATATCTTTCCTGCCACCTGTGCTAAAAACGAGGAACACGATTGCACAGATATGGCGCCTCTATGTCTTGTATGACAATAACCTCAGGGTTTGCTTACCTGCAGTGCGTCCTCTCCACTTCGATGAGGGTACGATCACTCACGCACTCCTTCAGTTCATCTTCTGGATCGGGCAAGTCTGTGTGTGATCTCATCACCCTCGTAAATACGTGCTTAACACAACTCCAGGTGCGAGCGGAATAATAATCTACATTTGTGCAACAGTGCCGCTCATCTCGGCGCACTTCAATGTCACCAACATGCTGTTATGGACGTTTATCACAGTGCTATATCTCTACGTGGCAATCTCAATCTGCTATCGTCTCTGTATGGCGCAAAAAAGAACACACACCGTCCTAAGCCACTCTCTGTACAAATCGGTCGCCATCATCGCGGTAGAATGTGGCGGATTGATTACTCTGTGCAGTGTGGCGATGTTAATCCTCTACGCTTGTAATTTTGCATATGCTCTTCACAGTCTTGGGATTGCGACCGAGGCTTCGGTACGTCTCTTGTTCTTCTCCGACAAGTCCTATGTTTTCTATGGATTGATCGTCGTATCCGTAGGTTGCATCTCAATTGCTCATCACTGCACGGCACGCGATGTTGAGTCAGCACCACGACGCTTCCAGCCCACCTCCGGCCGCGTTCGAGATCAATGTGACGCCAACAGAGTCCAGACACGTCGGTGTACCCATGACGCCCGTAAAGATCGACACTCAGTCCAGTCGCTTTGGAGCCAAATCCGCAGGACAAGAAAAGTTGGTGGCCGCTTGAATCTTGATGATGTCGTGCCTATGACTCTGTCATTTTCTCACTACGTTACATTACATCTTACCTTTCTCGTTCAATGTACTTGTTCTATCAGCTACAGATGGAGACTAGTGCCGGGAATCATTCGAACATCGTCAAGAATTGGTTTGCTTGCAACCTTTCATCTGGATGGTCACATCTGCGATGTCATGTACTGCGTACCCCTATTCAGTCCGATCCCGTTATGGGATTTTCGGGGGAAAATGTTTCGTTCAATTCACACGACTCGGTGCGGGGAGCCTGAGCGGAGCAGGTCAGTACATATGACCCATCCGAGACGCTGGCAAGAGCCATGACCCCAGCAAGTTTCATGCACATACGTCTCCCAGTCCGTGTCCGCATGGGTAGACCGCCCTTGCTGTCAGGCCGTCTCCAGGTCAGACACTACACGAGTACTCGTCCCAGACTACTCCAACACGAAGACGCGAACCATGTAAGCAGGTTTGTCGTAGGTGCCATCTTCACGTTCGGAACCCTTGGATTCGGCCTCTACACTCTGCGGAACGCCACATTCGATCAATTCAGGCCTCTCACCCTGGGGGCAGCACACGACACAACCCCTTCTGGGTCTGACCACTCCAGCAGACATATTTACCACCAGAACAAAGCCATCGATTCGCCGTCCGATTATGAAGTTGTGCCGTCGTCCGCAGATACCCCCATCTCACTCTCGTCCTCGTATGGCACCCCAGACGACGTCGAAAGGGCCATCAAAGATCTCCGACGCACTCTTCCTGGCGAACACCGCGTGCAGACGAACGAAGACTCCCTCGAGCTCTACGGCTCCTCGGAAAACTCCTACCATCCCTCCTCACCCCACTCCGTCATCGTCCAGGTCAAGACCACGGAGGATGTCGTCAAGGTCGTCGACATATCCCGCAAGTACAGGGTCCCTCTCGTTCCCTATAGTGGTGCGACCAGTTTGGAGGGCCATTTCAGTGGCGTGAGTGCGCTTTCTTGGATTGCGTTGTAGTCCGTGTCTTGATGGAATACCCTAGTATCCCTCGGGGAGTATATGTATTGATATGTCTGCCATGGACCAAATTTTGGAAATCAACGGTAGGCACGCTGGGCTTGCGTAGACACAAACGAGCCATAGACTTCCTTTGCCAGAGGCCGACGGTGACCTTCGGTGCCAAGCTGGCGCTCGGTGGGAGGACATCAACCACGTTCTCAAGGAGAAAGGCATACATCTTTTTTTTCCGGTAAGCCTATTCCAAATGTCAAATCAGCAGTGCTTGACGTCACACACTTAGCTTGACCCAGGTCCAGGTGCTGTGAGTCATTCTCTCTCCGACAGTCAAGATGGGTCGTGATGGTCGTGGAAGACGATAGGTGGCATGATCGGCACGGGGTGCTCCGGCAGTAAGTCTCCACTCTTCTAAGTTCTTACCGACGGGGTGCCAATTGTCCATAGCGAACGCCGTTAGATATGGTACTGCAAAGGCGGAATGGTTCCTAAACATGGTAAGTATCGATTTTAGCGTTGTTCTGCAATCAGTTACACACCGAACGACCCCAGACTGTTGTACTTCCTTCTGGTAAAGTTATCAGGACGCGTCAAAGGGCTCGCAAGTCGGCCGCCGGGTTTGACACTACCAAACTTTTCATCGGTGCAGAGGGTACTTTGGGCATTGTAACTGAGGGTAAAATCTTCTATGCACTAGTGGTATGTCTTGTTGAAACGAGAACAGCTACGCTTCGCCTCGCACCTCTCGTTCCGACGAGAGTCGCAATGGCACAGTTTCCGAACGTCAAGAACGCCGTAAGCGCCGTTCAAGAAATTCTCAATACACCTTACGGCCCTCACATACGTTCGTATCCATCCATCTCGTGTACGCAGTCTTATTGACGTCACATCCAGAATGTATAGAGCTTCTTGACGATCACAGTCTGTGTTCATACCATCAAAAGAAACATTCACCTGACACGTACGGCCCATAGTGATGTCTGCCATCAATACAGCGGGCATAGTCGAGAGACCCTACCCAGTCCAAGATACCCTTTTCTTCAAACTTCAAGGTTCCCCGGAATCCATCGCCGAAACTGCCCGTGTCGTCCAACAAATCGTTCGGAAGCACAGTAGCACCCAGTTCGAATTCGCAGCAACGGACGAAGAAGCAGACAATCTCTGGGAGAACAGAAAGTATGCACTCACCTCTACTTTGGCGTCCCATCCCGGGATGAAGTGTTGGACGACGGATGTATGGTGATGATTCTTCATTTTCTCCGCCAGTAAGAAATGAATCGTTGATGAACCGACGTAGCGTTCCAGTATCCAAGCTCCCTCAGCTCGTGTACGAGACGAAAGAGGACCTCGCCAAGTCTGGGCTTAAGTCTACCATCGTCGGACACGTCGGAGACGGTACGTCCCTCACGCGGAAGTCAACCATACGTTAACACGGATCGGATGTCAGGCAACTTTCACGGACTCATCCTCTTTCGTGACAATCGAGAACTCCAATCCGTAAGCGAAGCTGTTCACAGACTCATCCATCGCGCGATTGCCATGGACGGGACGTGTATGTCCTATCTTCTGAATGCTTTCTTAACGTGCGTTAGTGTATTGACTGTCTCGGGCGCGTCAGGTACGGGCGAACATGGTGTCGGGATTGGAAAGCGAGAGTATCTCATTGAGGAACTTGGGGAGGACACGGTAGAGCTCATGAAAACGGTGAAATGGGCGATTGATCCACTGAACTTGTTCAATCCTGGAAAGGTATGCCTGTGCTGTGGCTTGATAACGTCGAGTTGACGATCAGTCGCTAGTTGTATCCTGAAAGCAAGAGCAAACAGGAGAGACCGTGAGGTTGTTTGGAGTGAACTGTACCGCGCGGCTGTAGTGGTTGAGTCGGGTGTATTTGATATCTATCCATTTCAGAAGCTTTCGTTGTTCTAGTTGCACGGGAACATTCCCCCGTGGACGTCGACGTCGACACTATCCTCGTATATTCCGAAATCGCGGGTTCGCTTGCTGACCTGGAGTTCTTCGTGCGGAACTTCCATGGGCCACCCAAAGACGGTGTCATCTGCAGACCTGAAGCTCAAGTGGTGCTAGAGACGGTGCATGACCACTGCCACCCTCCGAGGTTCGCCTTGATGACAGCGACTCTTTGCATTTTCCGATTCCACACTGAAGATCAACTTCAATTTACTGTAATCATTGACATGCTTCCATATTGGGTAGACACGACGGGGGCGGCCACCGGGTGCGAATACAGTGTGGCAGCGTGGCACCATTAGGGTCCCGAGAACTGAGAAAGTGAAGAGCTGAGCAGCGCTCAGCAAGTACTCTCCTTATCCTATTGACCATTGCATGCTCCACCATGGAGCGCTCTCGTGAGGTTTTCCTCGAAATCTCATCTGCCTCACGCAAAGTCATCACTGCGGCCAACGAGTATGCCAAGAGTAAGGGATCGCCTGGCATTCCACGCTCCCATTTCCAGCTCGAGGCTGACATGGGACGAATATCTGCTGCCTGCGATACACTCGCAGGTATTCTGGCCAGATCGTCTCTTCCGGACTACCCTACATTCGATATTAGGCTGCAAGATTGGTTCAGCAGCGATGAACCACGAGTGTGCCTGGACACATTGAGTAGTATGGAGAAGATCCTCCTGAAAGATACGTCTTCGTGGAAGAACATCTTCAAGAGAGTACGAGGTACAACGTCCACACAAGATAAGATCAAGGAGGCTGTCGATCTCTTGGGTTCATGCAAAGATTGTTTTCATTTATTGTTTACGTCAGAGACCTGGTGGGTTTCTTCAACACCTGGATGACCTCAGGCTGTGCATGATGGTACACTCAGGAATAACGAAGGGGGCGTTCGACAGCAGAAAGATGTATCACAATTTCGAGAGTACGTCCCGGAGGGATCAGACATTCTCGCCCAAAGGTCACCGGTTGCCGTTCTTGCGTGAGTGTTATGATACCATCATGGACCATCCTCTAATCAATGTTCAGCACTACCGTGCCAGACATAACTATTCACCAGCACAAACATGCAGTTACACAGGAAAAATGCGAGACGAAAATTGATATGCAGTCGAGCAAGGGAACAAATGGTGATCCACCTTCGTTAAACTTCATTTGCTCATGGTTGGCCTGATCGCTCCTGACGTTTCCTTAGCGCAGAACCTTGAAGAGATATTGGGGTGGCTCGACGGATTAAATTGCGCTGAGAAACAGGACGTTACTTTGTTGCTTCGCCAACCAGATACATGCAAATGGTTGTTTGACACAGCCCAGTACAAGATGTGGAAGGATGGCGAGATTTCGTGCCTATGGCTGCGTGGGAAACGTAGGACCTCTGCAGTTCTGTGAATTGTTCTCTGCTGACATTGTCGCAGCCGGGGCTGGTAAATCTGTATTGGCGTATGTTAGTGCTTCTTGTATTCCGATGATACTAACTCTACTCGTAGGTCGTCTGTCATTGACTCCCTTGAGAAGGTACGACGGGAGGGAGAAATCCTTGCTTTTTTCTATTGTGATTTTCGGAACGAGCGTTCTACAAGTGCTTCAGAAGTGTTGCGCTCTATACTCTCCCAGCTGCTACTTCCATTTTTTGGGGGTGCTGTTGATCCCAGGAGCTTAATCGATGACCTTATCGGCGCGAAACAAAGGGGAGGCGCTACACGGGATAACATCAAGGAACTCGCTAGATTTGCATCACACGCTGCGGGGTTGTTTATCAAGAAGCCTCTGGTCATCGTGGATGCCCTTGACGAATGCAAAGACGTCGAGGCACTCCTAGAGGGTCTTGGCGCACTCAAGGGACACGTACAACTTTTCACGACCAGCCGGCCACTGCAGGTCGTCAAGGATGCTCTCTCCGGTTTCCCATTCGTCTCAATGGATGACATGGCGGAAGAGTTGTCAGCGGACATCATGCTGCATGTCACTCGAGAACTCGACAATCGCCGAAGATTGAGAGTCCTTGGGGCTGAGATCAAGACAGAGATCCGCTCTGTCTTGTGTCGTAAAGCGGACGGAATGTAAGGGAAATTGTCCTGAATTGGTACAAAAGTTGATCGCTCGCCTGCCCAAGGTTTCGATGGATTCAGTGTTCAATTGACACACTCAATCGATGCGTAACTTTGAAAGAGGTTCAAGCAGCCCTCGATGACCTCCCTGAAGGTCTTGATGAAACATACAAGAGAATTCTCCTCGCGATCGACATCGAGACTCGAGAGGGACAGCTTGCTCTACGGGCTTTAGTTTGGCTTGTCGCGGCGTTACGACCTTTGGATATAAACGAGCTGATGGAGGGGCTTTCGATTGACCTCGAGAAACGAACATTAGATATGAGCATGGGTCCAATGCACAGGGAGGCCTTGTTAGACGCGTGCGGGAGTCTGGTGACTTACATCGAAGAGATAAACATGATTATCCTGTCCCACTTTAGTGTGAAGGTAAGCTCCAAGAACTGATATGTGCATCTTCTGAGAACATTCCTGCGTAGGAGTACCTCATAAGCAAGTTCACTTTTGCCAAACTACCGCAGTACCACATCAACTGGGAACATGCACACTTACACCTGGCACGAGCATGCATGTGTTATATCTCTATTTGCCTTTGGAATTCGTGGGAATCCGACGGCTCCAACGACTACGATGTCTCCTCTGAACATACTGATGCCTCCTCCGAACAGAGAAGCCCCACCCACCCCATGTCACATCCACTCCTTCACTATGTCCTCGGAAATGCTCTCCACCATTTCAGATACCTTGGGTCACGATTTGGGTCAGTTCTGCATGACATAAAAATACTTGAGGACGACATCGAACGGCATTCCCAGGTGTGGTTTATGTATCTGCTGGATGCAAATTACATCCCATGCTGGCCAAGCTATATACATGCACAGGATCTCACGCTTTATATTCTCGTTGCATTCGCTCCGGATGCACTCCTGCATGCATACCTTCCTCGTCGTATTATCAATCCAAAGAAGGGCACGAATCCACTCATATATGCTGCATATTTTAACAAGCATGAACAGGCTCGGACGCTGCTGTCGCGAGGTGCACAATTAAACTGCAGAGGCTTGGATATTGATGGCTTTTCCCAGGCTTTTCCCATCGAGGTTGCTATGAGTCGCGGTCATTATTCCATGGTCGCTTTCTTTGTGGCGGAAGGAAGTACTGTTTCCTCGCAGGTATTCACCAATTTGTTGCATCACCAACTTTTTCGGCCCACGTTCCCATCTTCCGTCAAGAGAATACTGTTGCAAACTGACGATTTTGCGGAAGCTGTCAATGACCTCTTAGATGACACGGGGCTGCTATCGCTGTACTCCTGTCGATCTTTCCTGATTGATGCCGGTGAAGTTATTGGGGAAGACCTCATCGCCATTGTACGGAGAATGATTCAGGTAGGCCGTGATTCTTTTGGATGTGAAATGCATAGTAACGACCCATCTAGGTTCTTCCTGAACGAGGGCATGTCTCAGTCTCACGATATTTCGACTCTGTTCTCCGTACCGTGCTGCAGTATCATCGTGGGGATGCTTTGGAGATCATGAAGCTCTTTGTCACTCATGCCTTCGATCTCCTTGAAGCAAACTCTTCCGGAAAGACACCCCTTGAGCTGGCTGTTGAATGGGCTCACATCTCCGTTGCACAATATCTCATTTCTCTTGGTGCCCGGCTCCCCTCTGACGTACTGGCTGTTGCATTGACGTCGTGGTGCACGCGGGGGACTGAGTGGACGGGCGGCGTTAAAGGACTGATGCTCCGCTTCCTGGTTGAGAATGGAGCCGATGTCCATGTGCGCATCGCTGGAGACTCTGTGTTGTACGTCATTTTGGAGTCGTTTTGGAGTGAAGACGAAACTTTGGAGATTACAAAACTTCTGGTTGGTTATGGCTGCGATCCCCTCGAAGCCAATCTCTCTGGAAAAACATCCGTCCGCATCGCTATCGAACGGGGTCACATCTCTGTTACACGATATCTTCTTTCTCTCGGCGTTCCTCTCCCGCCTGATATACTCCTCGTATGGCGGTACTCATTCAACACTTGGATGATGGCAGGAATGGCCCGCTTCCTGGTCGAGCATGGAGCTGATGTCCACGTGTACACTGAGGATGGAGGCTCTGTGTTCCACACCGCGTTGGAGTCCTCTCATGAAGACGAAGTTTTGGAGATTGCGAAACTTTTGGTCGGTTATGGCTGCGATCCCCTCGAAGCCAATTACTCTGGAAAAACATCCCTCCGCATCGCTGTCGAACGGGGTCACATCTCTGTTACACGATATCTTCTTTCTCTTGGTGTTCCTCTCCCGCCCGATATACTTCTCCCATCGGGCAAACACCGTATCTGGATGACGCCAGCAATAGTTCGCCTCCTAGTCGAGCATGGAGCTGATGTCCATGTGTACGCGGAGGATGGATACTCTGTGTTCCACGTCGCATTGGAGTTCTATGATGAAGATGAAGCTTTGGAGATTGCAAAACTTCTGGTCGGTTATGGCTATGATCCTCTCAAAGTCAATTCTTCTGGAAAAACATCCCTCCGCATCGCTGTCGAACGGGGTCACATCTCTGTTACACGATATCTTCTTTCTCTTGGTGTTCCTCTCCCGCCCGATATACTTCTTCCATCGGGCAAATACCGTATCTGGATGACACCAGAAATAGTCCGCCTCCTAGTCGAGCATGGAGCTGTTGTCCATGTACGCACTGAGGCCGGATACTCTGTGTTCCATGTCGCATTGGAGTTCTATGGTGAAGATGAAGCTTTGGGGATTGCAAAACTTCTGGTTGGTCATGGCTATAATCCTCTCAAAGTCAATTCTTCTGGAAAGACATTCCTCCGCACTGCTGTTGAACGGGGTCACATCTCTGTTGCACAATATCTTCTTTCTCTTGGCATTCCTCTCCCGCCTGATATAGTTCTCGCGTTGCGCTTGCATGATATCTTGGAGACAGCACAGATGGTTCGCCTTCTAGTCGAGCATGGAGCTGATGTCCATGCGTGCACTGAGACTGGAGATCCAATGTTACACGTCGTACTGAAACACTTCAAGTTTTATCAAGATCATAGCCTAGTTTTGGACATTGCAAAACTTCTGGTCAGTCACGGTTGTGATCCCCTCAATGCCAGTTCTTCTGGAAAGACATCCCTCCGCATCGCTATCGAACACGGTCACATCTCTGTCGCACAGTATCTTCTTTCTCTTGATGTTCCTCTCCCGCCTGATACACTCCTCACATTGAACCTGCAACGTATCTGGAGGAAAGCACAAGTGGTTTGCTTCCTACTCGAGAACGGAGCCGATGTCCACGCGCGCAATGTATTTGGGGATTCCGTACTCCATGTCGTGTTGGGATCCTTCCACGGCGGGTATGAGGAAAAAGAGACTCTGCAACTCCTGGTCGCTTATGACTGTGATCCCTTCGAAGCCAATTCTCGTGGAGAAACGCCTCTTCGCATCGCTGTCGAACGCAGGCTTTACGACGTTGAAGACTATCTTCGTTCCCTTGGCGCTTGCGAGCCCGATGGAGTGCAGTACATACCCCAGGGTGTTGATTGTGAGTGGATTTCTTTCTTGTATTCATTTTTGTCGTTTAAGTAGTATGGCAGTTTCACCCTGACGCTCTATCAATCCACCGCCAATTTCGGAGTGGCTGGGATGCAATCACGAAGGAAACTGTAGTCGCACTGGGAGTCAGTGTGTGTTTTGGTGAGAAGGGGTTGGCTACTGTTAGGTGGCTTATGTATGTTGGAGTAGGTACAAGACAGTAGTCTCGGATCTCCTGGAGAGCAATTTCCAGAGTTTGAATGGCTGACCAAGCTGGATCGAAGACTTGACGCTTGGATAGGAGGTGGCTCATCCAGCTCTTCGGCAAACATCCATCGGAAACACGGGCAATGAATATTCCTACCTAAACTGATTGGCTGCCATTATGGTCCGGTTCCACTCGCAATTGAATTTCATTCTGTTTAGCGTCGCCGGCGTCTTCATGGGTGCGTGTGTGCATGTGCCATCCACTCGTTGTTCTCGCTGACGACGTGTTGAAATAGGTATGAAGTAAGGCATGCCATGTCTGACGCGAGACAAGTCGAATGTTGACTACGACCATGCAGTTGCGTCTTATTTTTCTTTTGCATCTATCTGTTATGGGGTCAGAAATCGAAATATCGCAGGTAAGCCATTAACCTTCCAATCGTTCTGCGTTTGTCTCATAGAATTTTCCCCAGACTGCTTTTGCTCTCGTGCATCGTGCAATTCTCCTTATCCTTGGCACAGACAGCCCTCTATATAAGCTATATCATCATTGCATTCAGTCTTCCCGCCGGCGGAGCTGAGAATTTTTTTCAACGTATTAGCGATTATTCTCTACCGTGCTACATCATATATGCCATCAACGTAAGTCAGTTTATTGCCCTCATTTGTTGTTCTCTGATTGGCGTTGCTGATCTGTACATTAGTACACTGTGGAAGGGCTCTTATTGGTTTGTGCAACTCCTTTCGTCCTAACACTTGACTCATAACAGACAATATAATCGAGATCTGGCGCATTTACGTTGTATATAACAACAACATCAAAATTTGTATCCCCTCGGTGGGTGTGTTTCTGCTGTCAAGGGTGATGGGCTAGCTAGCTTGACCATACGTTTTCAGATAATCCTGTTACTTTTTCAAGTGGGTGAGTGGTCTTATCATTCCTGTAGATATGTACGTCGATTCCACTCCAGGTTTGAGTGGGGTCACTGCCAAAGGCTTTGCCACGGAGGCAGTCATCACGGGCCGCCTACATATCTTCAACCTGATCACATGGGCCCTCATCGCGGCGGTAAACATATCCGCGACAATCTTGATCTGCCTACGATTGTGGAATGCTCATCAAAGAACTCGCATACTCAGACCATCCAAATATAAATCGACCATCATTGCCGTCGTGGAATGTGGCGCATTGGTCACGATGTGCACGGTTGCGATGCTGATCCTGTACGCTGTGAGGCATCCTGTGGGTCTCGCCGGTTTAGGGGTCACGACGCAGGTCGCGGTGAGTCGCCCACGGTTGAACAATCTTATTCTTCACATGATCAATTATTTATTGAATAGACCATGGCGCCTCTACTTATCATCGCGCGGCATGGAATTCTGAGTCGTCAGGATGATCTCCGCTTGCTCTCGTCTCGGATGCCCCTCCGTATCAATGTCGTTCGGACGCAGGACACACATCTGGACCCTCCCGCCGAAGAACCTTCTCGAAAGACCTACCTCGCTCCGGATCCCTCGCCCGAACTTCCTAATCGTAATAAACCGAAGCCGTTTGGTGATATATAAAGCTAGCATGCCTGACGACATCCGAGAAGTTGGGGAGAAGATTCAGACCCCATTCTTTCTAGTATGCCTAGCCATAACCCGTTTACGAGGTTTCTGACGCCCATAGTTACGTATCGATATCTTGTTACTTCAAGTTGAGATGAGATGTGTAGAGTTTCCTCGATGCATTCACGCCATCCTATTAGAATTTTAGAATCCAGATACAGTATATTGATCCGGCGAACCACGGTACTGTCTCAGTGAATGGTCTCAGTTAGGATGATCCTCTCCGTTCAACTTTGAAACTATCTCGAGCATAGACGCATCTATCCTCCTCCTCAACCTCTCAATCTGTCCACCAAACCATCAAAGAAAGAAGGCAGTTCATTGTCCATGGATGCACAGAAATTTGGTATAATAACAATTTTAGGGGGATCATTCGCTACCCGGCAAACTGACTTCTCTAGTGGGCATCCATTCGTGAGGATACTAAGGAAACCTGTCACCAGGACATGGTCATCGTCGATTGAAAGTCCTCACTGGACAAAGAGTTAATATTAGTTCCGAAACCGATCCACCCTGTTTGGAGAGGACACTCACTCCGATTGATATGGTATCGAAGGACGTTAGACGGTGGTTGTAGTAGTGGGTTTGATGGAGATGGTGCTCTCAGTGGGCTTGTGTGAGCGACTGACGTCACTCGTGTTCATACCATGAGCGCTGTTACCGGCGCTCGGGGTAGGATGGACTGAAGCCCCAGAAGGGTGATGTGAATGACCGTCAGTCTGCTGCGCCCTGCGGAAGGCTGGAGAGTGAGAGTGAGTGCTGACGCTCGGGGCGGGGTGGTCCAGGGTTCCGGTATGGGAGCCCGAATGATGCGAATAAGAGGCTGACGGATCGGCTCTACGGGAGATAGGATGGATTGAAAGAGTGACCGTTGGGTTGGCACTCCCCGTCGGAGAAGTCGGGGAGTGAGTGTGACCGCTGATGCTCGGGGCAGGGTGGTCAGAGGCTCCAGTGGGGGTGCCAGAATGATGCGAATAAGAGGCTGATGGATCGCCCCTACGAGAGACCGGGTGGACAGAATGAACGAAACTTGGATTGGGGCTCCCTCTAGGAGAAGCCGGACTGTGAGAGTGAATGCTAGTCGGGGTGGCGTGGAGCGAAGCCCCAGTCGGTGAGCCCAAGGGGTGCGAATGAGCACCGCTCACGGAGGCGCTGTAGCCACCTTTGCTACCGATCTCGCTAGTTACCCCGAGGTTTCGACCAGCGATATCCGGGATAACTCCAGCAGCAGCAACACCAAGGAATATGAATGTGACGAGCGATGAAGCAATACGCATGATGATGATCAAGGATGAGAATTGATGTGTGAATCAAAGAGGGGACTTGGAGGAAGTTGTTCTACTGAAGGCTCTAAAGGAACTTGGTGATATGTTTCTCAGCGCGTCTGAGTTTTTATGCATCCTGAGAAGCGAGATGTGTCAGACCAGATTAGTTCGTTCAAAAGCAAGACACAAAGAGAAAGGAAATCCGCAGTCGTGGTTGTATGGAGATTACTTTGTGGAATCGCCGAAAAGGGGTCCTGACAACATGGCTCCAATAACGGCACATTAAACCATCGCCCTGTTGCAGGTCGTCGCCGTACTTGCCTTTTTTGAGAGGTCGGTACACTCTTAGGATAACTTCAGACTCAGGGTGACACAGTGTGGTCAATGTT
>JBBPQP010000141.1:0-44531 GCA_038092555.1 Boletus subgraveolens
CTGACGCCATCGCGCCTCGACCACATCCCTCCGCGCAGGGTAAAACCCAACACACCATCCCTCGAGCACAACAATGTCCACGGGCCCACGCACCACCTGAGCCTGGGACGCACGATCGCCCTCGCCGTCAAACAAGCTCTTGTCGAACACCGGCAATGCTACTTCACCCGGTCCGCGTTCGCTCTCGGTGTCGTTGATCGCCTTGAGCGCCTTCATGATCTTGTTCCCGAGCTCTACATCGTGTGTCCCTGGCTGTCCACGCCCATGCAATAGTCTGTTTCGTGGATGTGCCTCGGCGAGTGCGCTCAGTCCTGCGTGCGGTAAATAGAGGTCGTCGATCGAGAGCACAGCGACCGACAACGAATAGGGGGGTTCTGCAAGCAGCGAACGAAGACGAGATGTGAGAAAGGTCTTGCCGCTCCCTTGTGGTCCTTGGACACCCACAAAGAGTGGCGGACAATGGGACCGAGTAGAGAACCGCGATCGATGGGCTTTCAAGCAGTTGGAGACATGGTTTGCCATCGCATGAACTGCAGGCGGGTGCAGGCTAGTCGTCGCCATCACTGACAATGGTCGGTAGGGTACTCGCAAGCTTGGATTCATGCGTAGTAATCACGTGGTAGGGTCAACTATCACCAAGTCGTGAGATCGTCCCGAGCACAAGATATCTCAGAGGTAGATTATAATTGCTGTAAATCCGTACCCAGTACCACACAATCACGTCTACCGTCATCGTAACCATAATATCATGTTCGTAGATGAATGAAAAAAAATAAACTATCCTTTCACGGTGCTGGCGTACAAAGGCAAAGGAGTGAGGTCTACTTGCTCCCACCGTACCGCGCCTTGCGGCCGATATCAAAGGGTACGTATTTGTACTTGATCATATGTCTAAGAAAAGTTATTCGTGAGCAAAAACGTGGGCTGTGAGCGAATGGAACGTACTGTATTTGGCGCCGCATGGTGAGTGCGAACAATACACAGAAATACACCACCAGAATCGGCCAGTAAACAGGGACGTCAAACATGTCCGAGGTAGTGAGCAAGAGCGATACGATGACGGCCCGCGTCGCACTTAGCCTACAAGTGACCGGCGTCAGTCTCTCGGAGATACTGCGAAGGGAGTGAGCGACGTACCAAAATTGCCATTCAGGCAGCCGTCTGACAAAGGGTCTGAATTCGTCGTCTCGTTGAGAGGGCAGTGTGGGACCGTCGTCGGTAGCGCCCTCTTCGATCTCGTCCGCAAGGAGATCATCCTGAAGCGAAGGGTCGAACCTGGGTTGTAGGAACGCCAGCAACAGGTTGAGGAGGTAGATAGCAAGGCCGTCTGTGGAAATGGTCACTGGACTGAAGCGATACAACAACAACAAGAGCACGTACAGCATACTATTTTCAACGGCCAGGAGAGCACGTTAGCCACCGTCTCTCGCGCACAGAAAATTTGTGTTACGAACCAATGTACCACTGAATGGCGAGTGAGTTTTCTGGAGTGCACTACGAGAACACATAAGTTACGTACCCCTTGGGACAAGACAATTCGAAGCATGAAGAGGGCGAGGAGACCGAGCGTGGCCAACCAGCGCTGAAGAACATGTGGCGTCCACCGGTCGAGAGCCTGCTGGTACTGGCGCTGGGCTTTCGAGATGGACGCCTGGACAGACTGGAGAGGCGTCGACGCTGGTTCGTCAGAGGACATCATCGTTGAGTCTAGTCTTTGTTTTTTTTTTGGTCTTGTTGACTTGTGAGTGTAGTCGTGGAGGGAACTGATTTAAAGCGGAGATTGGCGGTGTTGAAACCTTCGTATGGTTGACCGACGTCTTTGACCACAAGGAACTCGTACTGATCAGGTTTGAGCCTTTGGGCAACGATAATGGTTGTCTAAATTGTCCGAGTCGCTCACTTTCTGGTCTATTCGACTCCAATATTTGGTTTATCGTCGTATGTTCAAATATATCACCTCCCATCATTGATGCTCTCTCGGCGGCTCACTAGTCCGATACTGTCCTGCCAACGTAGCACATTGATGATGGTGATTAAGATTCCCAGTCACACAGTCCATCTCTGCGCTCTGCGACCCTCTCTCCGTACGACCTACGTCCAGGTGTCCGAAACACTACGCATCCAGGCGATTCCACAAGATGGAGAGTGTCAACACAATCAATGTTTCTAATTTACCGACGTAAGCCCGTTGAATGGTGGCGAAATGAAGGCACTGATGCGATGGCTATCACTATCCAGAAATGTCCCTGTGGTCTGTTGCCCCTGTTTTGTCGACGCTTGTTCCGGTCTGATATAACATACCCAGGCCCTTGGCTATTCGCTCAGCGTCTTGTTATATGGAGTTCTAGTGGTACAAGCATGTAAGTACTTCATCAGACGAACATTTCATGCCTTGCTCAATATCACCAAGCCATCTATTTTACACGGTTCACCAAGGATTCCAAATGGCTCAAGCTTTACAGTAAGAATCAAGTCCTGATCGCTACAACTCACTAATACGGGGTGCTCTAAAAGTCCTGGTCTTGTTTGTGCTAGAGACCTTTAGTGTTGTCGTGGTGCTGTATGAGATGCTACAAGGGGCCAAGATCCACTGCCTTTCTTGCATCCCGCTCTCCTGGGCGAGTTCGTGGGACTTGAGTTGGTCGTTTCGAACGCTCAGTGCTCTGACTGGTTTCAGTAAGTCCCCCAGCATACTCTAATCCAATTGACACCAACCTGAGTCGATAGTCTCGCTTCTGGCACATGGATTTTATTGCTGGAGGATCCAAGTCATGAGCGGTTGTTGGTATATACCCGTCTTCGTCATGCTGGTATGCTGCACCTCTCGCCGTTATTCGGCTCGTGACTAATCTCGCTCGCCACAGACGTCGCTGTTGCAGTGCATCTTCATCAGCATCGGTACAATGGTCCGTGGGTTTTCTCCACAGATCTCGCTTATTGTTCATCGCATATAGTCTTCGAGTGTCATCAAAGCTCCAGATGTGGTCTCAGACGTGAGCCTTGATTCCCCACAGGTGAAGCACGGACTGAAGAAAGCTGTAACTAGGTATGGGGGATTGCGAGTATCGTGTGCGATTTTGTGATCACCATCGAGACGACCCGACTGGTGAGTGTAGGCGTATCTCGGGCTAGCATCACAAGCTCAGATGTCCTGCCTAGCTTCTCCGACGCAGGAAAATATCATCCTTTAGCGAAACCAGCTGCTTGATCACACAGCTGATCCGACTCACATGTGAGACCGGTGCAGTCACTGCGGGAGCCATGCTGCTGCAGTTCTTGCTCTCCAAGTACGATACGACAAACGACGTGATCGTGTCCGTCAGCGCGCAGGAAATCGCTGTCTCCCAATGGCCGTACAGTTCTTCCATTGCCCAACTCTCCGTGTATGTCCCAACGTTTGCTATCTCCGCATGATGACAATGACCTGTGCTCTGTAGTTTTTACTCGATGTCAAGATTGTGCGTGTGTGTGGACATTGAGCGCGTGCACGCGAGTTGACCATCATGTAGATATGCCAATTGTCTTTTGGCATCGCTGAATGCGCGTCTCATCATGGCAAAGGACAAGTTCTATTTGGAGCCCGCCTCCACGGTCTTGTTCGATCGCGAGGTTCGCACCCTTTCTACCACAGAACAAGCGACTGAACACCACATCAATGTGGCTATTACGCAAACACAGATCACGAGGAGTGATACTAGCACGGTGAGTCCAGCGCGGTCCCAGCGCGGTCTTGGTCTTTGACGACGTATTTGCTTTGCAGGGTACTCGTGACGACAGCGATGTTGTATCTGTCAGTAGAAGCGAGAAGCCTCACAATGTCTGACGGGATAGATAGCCGTCTCTTAATATGATTATTATTTATCGTTAGAACCACTAGGTATTTGATCGCATGGAACTAACTACAACATCCGCTCGCTATCATGAAGAATAGGTAACCAGACTTTAACCACATCAAGACACCAAGTCCATGAGCTCTAAAAGATGTGGGGGATGACCACCTTTCTATTCTTTGGGTAGTCTGGAAAGTTGTCGAGGTACCACCGATGGCCTCTGTAAGCTCTCGCGATCATGAGGAAAATCTCCGAACAAAAGAAGATCCAAGGTGGTTGGACCGAGGCCACGAGCGCACCGAGCGACGTCGTCGTAGGGACAGGTGCAGCAGCGAGCGCGAACCCGAACCACTCGACCCACTCACACAAGTAATTGGGGTACGAGACGTACGCGTACAGATACCCGTGCGGAATCCCATAGTGTTCCCTCTGTTTCGGGTGCGGGTCGTCGTCGGATTTAGCCTTGGCTTTGCCCTTTGCCTTGGCGTTGCGACGGATGTTGAGGAGGACTTCGTCGTGGAGGATGTTCCCAAAGAGACCCGCGGCCCAGATGGCGGTGCCTGCCCAGAAGGAAGGACTGGCGAAGGCGTCGGCGAGAAAGGTGTGCGCGGTGGGGGAGCGGAGGTAGGTGCCCATGAGGGTACCATTGACGATATTGAAAAATATCCCAGAGAGGGTCACGCTGATGTGTGCTTTTGACCTGGATGGGGTGCGGAGGGGAGAAATGAGGGCGCGGTTGGCGTAGTGGATGAGGAAGAGGGAGGCGAGAAAGAGTTGGGGTGGGGTGAGTTGGGGTGTGGGTGAGGATGCGAGGGGGTTTTTGGCGAGTGCGTTGATGAATGCGATGGGTGCGACGATTTCCATGAGGATCCAGGCGCGGATGCCGTCGATGGCGAGGATTGTGTCGGATGAGGGGGCGAACCGACCAAAGGGGGCATCGATGAAGAATTGGAGTGGACAGACAACCGGTGGAATGACAAACGAGAGTTGTCTCACAACTGAATAAGAATGTTACTTTTTATTTACAAGGACGAGGAGGAGAACGTACCGTCGTAGAGTGGATGCATGGATGTCTTGGTTAGAGAAGACCCAGCTGACGTAATTACATCCCCTACGATTGTTACCATGACAAAGTTGCGTCTGAAACGGACCCGAGCAGAAGAACACGATCGGGCCCGGCGCAGAGCGTACAAGGCGGCGAAAAAGGCCACAAAGCAAAGGTGTTCTGGAGACAGCGACACCGAGGCTAGTACAAAGAAACACTCAACCGCGTTCTCTGATGACGACGACGTGTACGGTCCACCTCCACCTCCGACCTCGTCTCACAAGCCAGATTATGACGCCATCCGGGCGGAGCTGGAAGACATGCGGTTCAGGGAAAAGATGTGGGGCGCGCTCGAAGAGGACGAACGCTTGGATGGGATCGACGCCCGATTTAACGATTACCCTCACATTCCCGACAGGTGGGCCCCTGACAAGCACGATGCGGCGGACCCACAGTACATGGGCGATGACGAGTATGCAGAGTGGATCAGGGAAGGCATGTGGAAGTAAGCGAAACCGTTATACGTGTTCGCGATCGTCGTCGACTAAATCATACTCAGGAAACAGCACGCACGAGAGTATGAAGAGCAGGCGAAACGAGATGCGGAAAAGGCAGCTCAGAGAGCGCGTGAAAAGAAAATCAAGGCAGAGACAGTCCGTCTGGAGAGGCTTGCGCTCGAGCAGGAGGAAAGACGGAGAAATGAGAGGCAGAGGCAGCGAGAGGAGGAATACCGACAGCGATACGAGCAGCGATGGAAGGCGCTCTTGGACCCTCAGACGCGGGATCATGGTCCGTTGACGTTCGAGAATATCCCCTGGCCTCTCTTCCCAGCACACATTGCAAAGCGGAAAACCTCGGACAGCCGCCTCCTCCTCCATGTGGAGGAGATTACCTCGGAAGCTATCACCACCTTCCTTTTGCCAGACGCAGGCGCTTATGGCGTGGCTGCCCCCGCCAAAAATGACGATGTTTCGAAGCGAAATCGAGACAAACTCAAGGAAACACTGCTACGATTTCATCCAGACAAATTTGAAGGTCGCTTCATGCATCGTGTCCCCGCAAATGAGATAGAGACCGTCAGGGAGGCCGTAGGTCAGGTCGCTAGAGTGCTAAACGTCCTCATGAACGAGCGATCGTGACCACCTCTATTCGACGAGGGGTAATCTGTATAAGCAGGTTTAATATCTCCATTCTAGGATGTTGCTCAACAATGTGCTGTGCATTTTTAGAATCTCTTTGCTGCGGTTTGGACCTCTCACGACCTTCTCACTCGATTCGCTCTCCACAGTGAGTGGTCTTTCTCAGTCTCACAACTTCGGATCACAAGGTTGCCGTTCAAAGGCTCTATACCCAATCATTGGACCCTCCTATTGTCAGACTGGGTCAATGTTACCCCGTGGTTCGAAGCTGGAAGAGAGGGTAAAGATATCTGTGAGTTATTAGATAGGAGTTGCAGCAGCCCGTGCTAATCAATACGAGGTTCGATTGTAGTCTGAAGCATGAGTGGAATGCCAGCCACAAAGAAAGTTGAACTATCGCCTTCGCTGTCCATTCGTTTGTGTGCACACTGTATTCTCTTTTCCCCAGTCGCGCCTTGCGGCTAAACAATCTGTGGGATTGCTGTCTGCGTGGGAGCCAGATGTTATCAACTTTGATTCGCTATAGGGGATGCTTTGTAATGTTCGTCAAGGAAGTCAGCTTGGTTCACGGAAAAACGTTTGGTGTTTCATCGGTACTTCGATTACTCCGGCATCGCGGGACCGCTGGGATATCCGGGCTTGCAGCAACACCAGTGAGACTTTTTCAATTTTATTTTATGGCCTCTGCGATGGTCCCAAAATCTCGAACACACTGTATATACTCGAGGGTTAGCCTGGGACGAAGCCCCCCGCTTCTTGATTCACTGGTCGAGCCCGCTCCAGAGCAAGCTATCTCAAGAACATGTGGTCGCGTCGAATGCTTTCACCGTGAGCTTCTGATCTGATGCGTGTCGAATCTCATCCGCTCAATCTGCCCTCGTAGTTCCGGGGATACCGTGGAGTGAGTTTCACAGCTAACTCTACGACCGACAGTGTATTCATTCGAGATTGTTTTTCCAATCAAGCGAGGGCCCACTCGTATGTACCCGGTTGATCCCAGTCGATCTGATCGCGCGCTCATGTCATATACTAGGTCCTTGGATTTGCCATGTGCTTTGGCCTGATGGGCGTCCTTGCCGTCCAGTGCTGTAAGTCACCCATACTAGCCTCCTCGACAATGTTGACGCAGAATATGACACCCTAGTCATCTATTTCACCAGGTTTCCGAATGACAGAGCATGGACGAGAGTGCTAGGTAAATTAAACGCGCGTGTCCGCGTCACAATGTACAGGCGGTTTGTTGACGAGTCGTGACATACCCCACAGTCGCCATCGTCCTCCTATTGGAGACGCTCATCACCGTCTTTGCCTTGCATGGATTTTGGATTGCGGTGACCATCCACGACTCGGACCTCTCTTCTATCGTCGCTTCAGGGATTGGTGGAGAGGAGCTCTTACCAGATCCACTTTGGTCGTTTGTCGCTTTGTCGCCTCTCACAGGTATAGGTAAGTGTTCTTTCCAAACGCGTGATTCGTGCATGGTCTGAACGCGCCCCCCGTGTGACAGTGTCCTCGTTGACGCACGGATTCTTCTGCTGGCGGATATGGGCCCTCCGGGCATCGCGCGTGGTTCCGGTACTGACCATGATGGTGATGGAATTACATTACGTCGCTAGTCGAGCGTGGAAGTTGCTGAGTTTGGATATGCTAGGTGTCCCTCCTTCAATGTGCCATGGTCACCTATGGTGGTGTCGTGGTAAGTCTGCTCCTTCCATCATCCGCGCTACAAGGAGGGACCTCACAAACCGAACGGTAGTATGGCCTCGTTCCTGACGTCAACGACAGTCATCCAATGCCGTTCTACATTCCCGTTCGTGTGTTTTCGTGTGTTTCGAAAAAACAAAGGTTTTGACTCCTTCTGCCCTCAGGTATGGTTGTCCGGCAGTCTGTTTTGTGATCTGCTGATCACCGTGTACATGACGCTCTTTGTACGTACCACCGATTTCCATTCGTTTGCGCGTCGTGTCGCGGTGTAGCTTACTCTCGCGTGTATGCGTGTGGCTTGCATTTTTACACAGTTCCTCCGCGCCAAATCGCGATATCGGAACACTTGGTCCCTGCCGAGCAAACTCATCAAACTGACGATCGAGACGGGTCTCGTGACCACGACAGCTGCCGTTGTCGAACTCGTGCTCGCGATCGCGTACCGTGTGACGTTGTACCATATGGCGTTGTGAGTTTTCCTGTCCTGCATCGCATCGCCCACGCTCAATCTTTTTTTTTGTATGTAACAGATTTTACATCATATCCAAGCTGTACGTCTCTTTTCGAATCGTGTCTGTGGGTGTGTCGCTGACGCGGGGGCCCGTTTTGCCCTAGGTATGCCAATTGCTTGCTGGCGACGCTGAACGCGCGTCTCATCCTGCGGATCCCGACGGACGACCACAAGTCGCACAACTCAGTGGCCGTCTGGGAATACACCGCGTCCGACGAGCCTTCACATTCACATTCGGGATGGACGGCTTCCCATAACATGCCCAACACTGTCATTCACGCTCACACCACGATGGAGACTGAGATTGAATTGGGACCGTGTCCTGTGGTGAGAGTTTTTTTTTATGATGATGATTTCCGCGAGGTTGATCTGTTTTTGCCCTACTAGGACGATCGGTATAAGCATTCGCTCCATGTCGAGGACGCTTGATTTGTCATTCGATTGTGTCGTGTATGATACCATCTCCTTCGTGTATATACCTTTTGTTTTTTTGAATCCCGTTTATAGTGCGTGTGGGGCATTACGCAGGAATCCTGTAGTTGAACGAGGTTGTTGCATTTTGGACGCTATGACATTCAAAGCACCCGGAAATCTCTCCATTTTAGGAACATCGAAACCGAGTCCTGACCGCTCACGGACAATGGTCAGCTTTCACGCATTGAGATACATATGCTCGACCTACATATATACTGACTACGTCAGAATGGGACTAAATTGGCCCGAGTCCGGGCGACCCTCTTCCACATGTCACTGACGTCTGCTCGTTCCCCCCCTTTTTGATATATGATCTGGGCTCCCCGGATGGGGCTTATATGGGGACATTCAGACCTGCGTTTTGCCCAGCAAACCTGCACTAGTTGACGAGTAGAAGAAGAAGCTCGACAACTGAGCTTGCTGAACTGGTCAAGACTTCCTTGCCATCTATCCGTACAAGGCACTTGCGGTGTGGCATCAAATAGCTATTACAACGCGCATGGACATCGCCCCAAGCAGTCACAGAACAAATTACGCCTGGCCTGTACGCACGTTGTTCGAATATGAGTACCGCTCATGTCTAGTACTTGAAGATGGCCACGCCTCGCGCTCATGATTTTATTCATTAGGTTTATATGGCACGTTTCTCGTCCAGATGGCATGCGATTATTATCGTCGATAATCCATTGGATAAAGTTGAGTATAATGCCATTGCGGGTGCTTTTCCAGGACTTGTATCCTTGCGACGGGTTTCGCGTTGCTATCATTGGTTACTCACTCAATGTTTGCTGAGCCTGTCGTTTGACAAGAACGCAGGTCTCTTGTCGTGTGTACGCTTTGTTGATGGTAAGATCTTGCAAAACGCTCACCGAGAACTTCAATGATCGGGTCGGTACGAACACCTACACTCGTATAGTAGTACTTTTGCGGGATTCAAATAATCAAACTTATTTATGCAAAACGATGCGTCAAGTTACTATTACAGTCGAACCGAAACTCGAAACTCGAAATACCGTAACGTACAAAAGTACAGTGGGGAATAGATGAAGTCACATGCAGGAAGGAGTACTTCTTCATAAAACGCTTGTATCCCGGGCCGGCTTGACTGCCTCCATTCGAATCTCTTCGACACGCTCTGTGAGTGTCGTTTCGTTCTGCCCCTCCCCGACGTTCGCAAACATGATCCTGGTCCTGACAGTGTCAAAGCCAGGAAGAGATCCCAAACCGAACGCAGTGTCAATCCCACTCGTAAGGTTGCTTTGAAGATCCCGAGCATACAGCTTCCGCAAGTTCAAAATGAACCGTGGGACTAAAGTGAACATAGGAACATATTCCAAGATGACTAACAATACTCCCCACACAGATGTTGGAAGTTTTCCATAGATAGCCAGTAGGTTGATGAGCCATAGCGATTGGATACTAGTATCCCGAAAAGTCACTGTTAGCTCTGTTTGTTTTGATCTTATCGGATGGAAGGGGAGAGGAGCAATGAGGTGGGACATACACAAAGAAATACAGGATGCCTTCCCTGACACATAGGTTCACGTAACGGTTGAGTTGCCATCGCTTCGTTGCTTGGTGCATTTGAATCAGCTGCCTTATGAATTGGACGACCATAAAGAGGCACAGTGTTATGCCAAGAATAAGTTGCAAAATCGTAGAAATGATGGTCAAAGTGGGTGAGAAAGGTCCCGAAGTGCAGAACGAGAGATTGAGGTCTGGAATGGTAACCACTACACAATGGCCACGAGAGGGGGAGGGGGCAGTTGATGGGCTTGTTAGTGTGGCATGTTAAAGACAAAACCAGACTTTACGTACCTGATGGGTTGGCTCGGATAGTGTAGGAAAGTACCGCAGAAAAATCAAGGGCATTCGCCGCCATGTAAATCATGAACATGGTGCAAAGGACTACCCTTGACCGACCATACATTGCCCATACACGGAGGATCATCACAGCTACAGTCGCCTTTAGACTGTACCTTGCTGAAACGTAAACAATGCAAAGGCTTACCATCTGCCACAAATATAAAAGTTAAGAGGGTCCATTCGATAATGATGGCTGCAAAAATGCCTTGGAGTACCCTGAGGAGAGTGGGTATATGGAGTATAGGTGAAGATGCTTACAACTGTCCGAGGATGTTTAGGATTTCAACAACAAGTGAAAAGGGAAACACATACGACTGCATGTAGTTGAATATACTCTGCCAGCAATCAGAAATGTATGGTAACTCACCTTTGAAGACGTGAACGCAAATGTACTCCCAACTTTCGGTTGGGTAGGTCAGCCGAACGAACCCAACCCAAATACGGTAGTTAACCTACCGAGGCTCAGGGTTCTGGTGAAACAAGTTAAAATTAACATTCAGCACAATACCTGTGACAACAGTCAACACATACGTGACAGAGAAAAGGCCAACATAACGAACCTGCGACAACGCTTAGCTTATTGTACCGCATTGAAATCCTACAGGAAGCTTGGTACTCACAAGAAAGAACATTATGGACACCCTCGACCGTGGTTTGTTCTGTAGTTACATCAGAAATATAGCCAAGTTGGAAGAATGTTCACCACTGACCCAGACGTATTCTACCTGCTCAAATTGTTGATCAGCGAAAGGGACATAATACCAGAGTATGCAGTATATACCTCATCTGAAAATGTGAGGACTGGCAGTATTGAAGTTAGTCCATCATGAAGGAACATATACCGGCTCACATTACTTACCATAATCGTATGCGACAGCAGTGATGATCGCAACTGTGGCGCTCTATGAGATCGATCCGCTCAAATTGTGAAGGGCATACGGGTCACATAGTCATTTTGCATGAGACTAGTCATGATAGCTTGATCAGAAGACATGACCTAGATGTATGTGTATTGGGAGATCCCAAGACTCGTAAGAACCAGGAATAAGGAAGTGGGTGCTTCGGGGTGATGCTGGTGGGGAATCCCTTCAAGTCGAGGGGTGAAAGAACGACTCGGAGGAGTGTTGGCATTTGAAAGGACGGGGGTTCGTCATATATCTTTTCTTGATCATGTCTTCCCCGTTCTGATCCTACAGAGCCCTTGGCGCTGGTCGTCATGACGGACATTGAGGTGGCAGTGCGCCTGCGGCCATACCATTGCTGCCGCTACTATGAGCGATTTCCATGCGATTTCCACTCTTCGTGCCAAACACATGAGTTACAGAAGGATGAATAACAGTGGAGAGGCCAGGGTGGAAGAGACTTCGCCGTGTGCGACGACTAAGAACGCTTGTGGTGCTGTATGTACTACTGCACGAATTGCCAGGTACCGTGCCTAACAGCCTCCGCTCGGTGCCTATAGCCAGCCTAAGAACTGAAACTTCGAGATTAACTTAAAAGATAGTGAGGACATACTCGATGGGTTGGACCTATCGAATGATCCCTCAAAGATAGTCTCTCTGATCATACAAGGCCGTCCACATGACAATCTTATAGTACATATCTCCAGCATCTCACAGCGATACACAGGTTTACCGGACCACGGGAGCCAAGGCAAACGTTAACTGCGCAAATATACACAAGATGAGTCACATCTGCCCAGATATGTGGTTACTGATCAGGGCCGTAGCGCATAACTTTGCAATAAGCTCAATATGGATTACCGTCGTACTAACTCCCTCATATCAGGTCCGTACACGGTATCCCCATACTTCCTGATAACCCGTTGGTGGGACTTTCAGTCTTCCTTGCAACTTGGTTTGCAGGTGTTTTGCATCCTTGTTCCCTGCATCTTACTACCAATTAGGCCACAATATTGCCCACCGCCTTGTGTGGCTTTTCGTCTTTGTATCGTTGAGCTTACTCAGATCAACCAAAGGCAGTCCACCAATGTGTAATTGATTGGCCTAATCGGAGTAAATCCTGTTAGATTTCCTCTCTTTTATCCGATCCGTGATTTGGTGTATAACGGCATGAAAACGAATGCGAAGCTTAAAAACCATCAGAACACGGGAATGACCAATGAAGCTCATCGGCAGGAGTGAGAAAGAAATTTTCTCTTCCTTGATAGCGTGGAGCGGGATGTATGATCGAGTTGTGCGACCATCGGCAGAAACTCTGCTTGGGCTTGCTGGTTATGATGCATTGATGGACGGTAGCTCGCAAGCAAGGTAATTTAGGTAACTTGAATGACAACACGGCTCGGAGGACCGGTCAGGACAATTGTACACTATAACTCAAGTTAGTGCTCAACACTGCAATGATATTTGTTGGAGAGGATACAACAAGCAAGCACCCCGTGGGGTCCGGACGCACGGAGTCGCTCCCTTTGAAACTGTCCAAGTGTCGGGATGACCCAGTCGCCTTTTTTTAAAAAAAGGGCCGCATCAGTAACTCCAGGATTTTAGTTCGAACCCAAGTTCGAACCCTCCGCCCTCGTGGGTGTTTCCCGTCAATTCACCAGCCCGTACGCGCATCATCTAGCACGAGGGTGAGTTTCTGGTGTCTCGTCTCCGCGACCGGAACGCTGAATATACAGCCTCGGTGAAGCAAAGGCCCGTTACTTTGACCCTCGGATCAGTGCCCCCGAGTACTCACTTTCTCTATGTCTTTAGATATGTGTTCTGTTTCGGCTTGATGGGACAATCGGCGCTATCCCCAGTCACGCTGTGGGTATTAAATTTGTCCTCCGTGACGAAATAGGCCTTGACACGAGAAACAGTCCTTTTACTTTAGAAACCTTCCTGGCGACCAGGTCGGGACAGAGATGCTAGGCGATACCTTCTCTCGCTGTGGGTGAATATGAATTCAGCCAACTCACGCGTCGGGATCTCAGTCGCGCTTGTCCTTTTATCTTTGCCCTGTACGGCCTTTGGATACCCGTTATCGTCCAGGGTTCTGTTCTCTGCCATCGTCGGTATGGGAGTTGGGGGAGAACACCCGTCGTCGGTCCCGACCTGGTCTTTTGTAGCAGCGGCAATACTGACTGGCTTTGGTGAGCACTCTCAAATCCTCTCGGACGCGAGCATGTTCTGAGGACCCGCAGTGTCTTTCATCACCCATGTATTTTTAATTCTTTTTGTTGTATGATGTAGATCGTTCAATGATCACCGGCGGCCCACGTGCTCGTGATGACGGTACGTTATGGCGTTACAAAAATTATTCATCGGATCGTTCGCCGAGTTGAGAACCCAAAGTTTCACTACTTCGGAATTATGGCGGCGTGAAGATGCATGAACCACCAACCAAGAGTTTCACGGCCAACCAGAGGCCGTCCAGTATGGCCTTGTCCCAGATCTCGCTGCCAGCCATCTGATGCCCCTCTACGTTCCCGTGAGTATTTTGATGTCAGCGAAATGGGTGTCTCTTTGTGTGTACGTATGTAGTCTGGTTTGTGATTTCACGATCATCCTTTACATGACCTCCATCGTGCGTACTCCATCCTACGTGTAAGGGGCATTCTATTTATGCGTAACATTCAGCTCCTCCGAGGAAGATCGGAATTCAAGGATGTCCAATCAATATTGACCAAGCTTATCAAACTGACTCTCGAGACCGGTTCGATCGACCACCACGATTGCCGCGGTCGAGCTCGTCCTAGCCATCGCATACAGAATTATGATGTACCATCTGACAGTGTGAGTCCACTTTCGTGCCCATTTCACTGACGTCTACTGAGAGTTACATGTGAGGACAGATTTTACATCGTATCAAAGTTGTGAGTCCGATTTTTGCTGGATACATGGTATGGTTCACGTTGACCCGAAGCACGCACCGAGGTATGCGAATTGTTTGATGGCCACTACCAATGCACTCCTCGTTACGAGAGACGTGACCTATGTCAGCAAGACCAGCTGACAGGTTGGGGTAGCTTGGAGTTCCGGGCACAATGGAACCAGTCGAAGTCCAGAGGATGCACAGTTACGCTTTGAACCGACGTAGAGATTGACCTCGAGCACGATACTCGCACAGCATGCGTCTTTGTCGACTCTCCCGCCATAGCATTGACCGAGCTTGATCCTCCACTGTGTTCTAGGACTGATGTTGAGGAATGATCTGCGTGCTAAGGTTTGATGTTGGTTATCAAATGAAATGCAAATACGGATTGGAGTACACGACGGACCATTGGATGTATACATTATGTAGCTATTATAATATGCACTGTTCGTACTTGTCATACACTCCTTGCGGATGCGTACTATCTGGGATCACTATCCGGACGCGGTTTCTCTACCATCAAAGATTTCTTGACAAGGTAGGGCAAGATGCGATAGCTCGGTCCGGCGATGAGCTCGTGCCGGTGAATTTGAGCAGTTCCTCTTTGATCGTGACATTTCGTGTTAGTCGAGCAATATGTCCGAACGCCGACCACCGGGATATCTCCTGAGGCGACACGAGCTCAGATGCTCAAGAGTGTGAGTTCGCAAAGAGGAATATCTAGATGCTCTTGTGGCGTTCACTGAAGTGATTGACTATTGATCCGCGGGCAGGAAAAGTAGGGTGTATGTTGCATATCACGCCACCCACCGTTCGGTACTTCTCCGACCTGAAGGACCTTTTATGGCGCTGATTCCCCCCCGATCTGTTCCCCTAACACTTTACTTGTGTTAATAGCGATCGTCCAGCGTTGTCTTGGATGCGGTCGAACCGATGAACCCTGTTTGACTGACGGTACCTCTCGGCTGACTTGTGATTCGAGATACCGAGTATCTGCCCGCCGCGTCGGCCGGTTGCTCCGAGGGTGGCATTGGCGAGTGCAGACCATCTAGATATCACCTAGGCTTCCGAGACAATAATGCCCTGATAGTGTCCGTATGCGCTGTCAAATGTGCCAACCTGGACAGAGTCAGCGACCTGTTTCACCCGTCGTGTTGGGGCAAGCATTTTTGGGCTGAAAATGTTGACCACGGATGCTTGAGTGGAAAAAAAAAGAAGCGCACGGAAATGGAGCATTCAGTGTGAGTTTTACGACAAACGTTTGAATGCTCGACTAGAACTTGAGTGAGTGTACTTGGCACCGGAATATGGATGTCATTTTTGTCCCCATTGTGGTGCCTTGTGACCGTATTGTTCCGCCGTTGCCGGACGACGGCTGTAATCAGACTCCTGCAGCTAGACTGAGTCGTCGTACTCACTTGTCCCATATTTCGAGTTCATTGTTCTGTTCACTGGCAGAAGCAACTCGAAAAGGGAACAATAGCAAGCTTTTCCACACGGCAACGACTGGCCCGCGTGTACGTATTTCGCGTTCGTAGTACCACGACCCAACTTGTCGTTCTCTTTCTCTCTGCCCAAACCCGTACTGTAACTGTACCGACCCACTTACTCTCGTTTCCAGTTGTCGAGTCTGTTGACTCGTTTCTAAACACTATGGCCGACATTGGCACAATCATCAATGAAAACGCATCAAGAGCGCTGGCGCCCGCTGCAGTTGGCTCACAAGTAGCCCTCATGAGCATCATTTCGGTAAGTCAATCGCGCTCTACCTATATCATCTATCACGTCCCTGCCATCGCAGGTAGCCACAATAGTGGCATTTAACGTCCTACGGCCCAAAAACAAGGTATACATCCCTGCTTGCGTTCGACATGTCACGGGAGTTTTCCGAACGTCCTGACACACGAAAACTTGCTAGGTGATCTACGAACCCAAAGTCAAATACCACATTGGGGACAAGTCGCCACCCCGGATATCCGACTCCGTCTTTGGGTGGCTACCACCACTTTACCATACGAAAGAACCAGAACTCCTGGACAAGCTTGGGCTTGATGCCGTCACTTTTCTACGTTTCACGCGCATGACGCGGATATTGTTCAGTAGCATCGCGTTGCTCACGTGCGCCGTACTCATACCCATCGACGCCGTCTACAACATCCAGCATGTCCCATCCACGGGCCGCGACGTCCTCTCCATGCTCACTATCCGCGACGTTCAAGGGTCCTACCTCTTTGCTCACGTCGCGGTCTCATACGCCATCACCGGCCTCGTCATGTTCTTCATCTGGCGGAATTGGCAACGCATGTTGCTCTTACGCCAGGAATGGTTCCGCTCGCCAGAGTATCTCGAATCGTTCTACGCCCGGACGCTCATCGTCACCGACGTACCCAGGAAATACCAAAGCGACGAAGGGATCCGCGCGATCTTTGAGAGCGTTCAGGTCCCATACCCCACGACATCAGTGCATGTTGGTCGGAAAGTCGGTCGTCTCCCGGAGCTTATCGAATACCATAATATGGCGGTACGCGAGCTGGAACAGGTTCTCGTCACGTATCTCAAAGGTGGTCGGATCGCCAAGGAGCGTCCTACCATTCGTATCGGTGGTTTCCTTGGGATGGGTGGTGTAAAGAAGGATGCGATCGACTTTTACACGTGCGTGGTTGGTTTTGGGTGGATGGGCGATCTCACGTCTTTTGCAGCGCGAAACTTCAACGCACGGAAAGGGCGATCGAGGATTATCGCCAGGAGATAGATACCCGCAAAGCGGAAAGCTATGGATTTGCGTCCATGGCTGCGGTTGCCTATGCCCACATCGTGGCACATATGCTCCGCAAGAAACATCCAAAGGGCGCGGACATTGTTTCAGCACCTAATCCCAAAGATATCGTGCGTTTTTTCCTGCAACTCTGCCTCGCTACACCTCCTTACCGGTTGTCGTCGTGAACTCGCAGATCTGGGAGAATCTGAACAAGTCGACGGCAGAACTGCTTCGAAACAGGACGATCGGTTTCTTGTTGCTGGTGTTGGTCTGTTTCTTCAATACCATCCCGTTGTTCGTCATATCCATTCTTGCCAATTTGTCCTCGGTGCGTTTCGCAATTGCCTGGTGTATGGAGATCCCTTCATGACACTCTTGACAGATCTCCGCATACGTTGGCTTCTTGTCGCAATGGTCCAAGTCATCCGCGGGTTCGTTTGCGTTTGTTTCTGGTGTCCTGCCGCCTGCCATCTCTGCCTTATTCGGGTTTTTCTTGCCCATCGTCATGCGATGGATCACTCAATTTCAGGGCGCTCAGACACGTAGTCGGTAAGGGTACAATACACTGCTGGCAAGGTGATCGTCGATTCTGAACGAACGTGGACGTACAGCCTTGATCGCGCCGTCGTCGATCGTTATTTCACCTTTTTGGTTGTCTCGCAGCTGGTGATTTTTACCTTGATTGGTGTCTTTTTCAGTAAGTCGTGAATGATACCTTTTTTGTCAAATCTAAACAATATTCCTACAGTTGCCTCCGAACAGGTCATTACTGACATCGGCCAACATACCAGTTTCCAGGGGATCATCGACCAGTTGCAGTGTGAGGATCGACTGGTTTTATGACATGAATTACTAGGCTGATTCGAGCTTACCTAATCAGCGTTACCGGCCACCATCAACAAAACTTATGTTACCCAAGCTTCATACTGGCTCACGTTCTTCCCGTATGTCAAAAATGATAATGTATCGAAACATACTGAAAGAGGTTCATGTAGCCTGCGTGGTTTCCTCGCGATCTTTGACCTGGCTCAGATCCTGAACCTCATCTGGACCTCGATCAAGACACGGTAAGTGTGGCTGCCTACAAAAAGCGGAGCAGGAAAATATTCTGATTTTCGGCCCTTTCTTAGGGTGTTTGGCCGTACTCCTCGAGACATTCGCGAGTGGACGCAACCACCTGAGTTCCAGTATGACATTTATTAGTAAGTCAATTTCCCTATGCCATGGTCTGAGGTACTCATCACTCCACCCCTCGCCAGTTCGAACATCGTATGTCCATCGTTCTTCCTGTGAAAACTCCAATTCACATGTGACCTTGCACAGCTCTTCATGGCTACTGTTGCAATCGTCTTTGCGCCGCTAGCCCCCCTTGTCTGCCTCGCCGGAGCCATCGTCTTTTGGATCTCTTCGTGGGTATACAAGTACCAGTTGATGTTTGTGTTCATCACGCACGTTGAGACCGGAGGGGTAGGTATTTGAATACACCAGAAACGTCCCACTGACTCTACGTTTCTGCCAGCGCCTTTGGAACATCGTCGTCAACAGGTTGTTGGTGTCCGTGGTCCTGATGCAACTGCTCATGGTCCTCAGTGAGTCCGAGTTCTCCGTCGACTTTCCCCTCTCTGAGAGCGCGTGGCCTTTTCAGCAATTGGTCTTCAATACAAATTCAAGTCTTTCTTGTGGATTACGACTGTCCCGCCGATCCTGTTCGTCGTCGTCTTCAAGATCTGGCTGGACAAGACGTTCTACGACAAGTTCATGTACTACATTCCCTCGGAGGCGGAGCTGCGTCAAGCCAAGATCCACTCTTCCCGTGCGGACGATTCTAGACAGCGCCTCGAAAAGCGTTTCGGACACCCCGCGCTCCATGCAGAATTATTTACGCCCATGCTCCACGCCAAGATGATGCCTTTCCTCGCTGACGTGTACAAAGGCAAGATCGGAAGCGACAAGGCGCGGTTGGACGAATATGGTGGACAAAAGATGGATGCACAGGTCATCGAAGGCGGTCTGCGCATTGCGGGTATCGAACAGCGGGACCTCGAGTACGACCCAGCGCTGTATCGCCGGGACAGAGGCGAGTTGGACTGGGACGCCCGCTCCGTCGCGTCTACCGCCATCTTTGGACACAACCGCGGCGATAGTGCTTCGGTCTATCACCAAAAGACGCACTACCACCATTACACGGGCTCAATGGCAGGGGGCCGTGCTTCCCCCGCACCGTCGGCGTTTGATCGATATGCGACCAAGACGCCGATGATGAACCAGGAGAATCAGAGCGGGATCGAACTGTCGCGGCTTGGTTCGAGCGTGGATCATTTACCGCTGTTGAACGATCAATTCGGGGGAGACGTACAGAATGCGCCTCTTCCTAGATATGCGTCGCCGGAGCCAATGTTACGACCTCCGTCGAGGTATGGGTCCCCGGCGCCTCAGACGCCACCTCGGTTTGCGTCGCCGTTACAGTATCCACCGCAGGCTGGGATGCAGTATTCCCCCGTAGAAGGATACAGAGAAGCACCTCTACACCGACCGTATCCCTCGAGAGATAATTCGACAGGCCATGTTTCGCAAGAGTCTATGTCCGGTTATCCTGGACGTGGTGGTTATCGAGGGGGGTATTGAGTGACGTCGGGTAGACGAAGCGCATTGAACCCTCTCCTCTTTTTTATTCGAAACTACTCACTCCAATGCCCGCTATGACAGGGACGTTTTCCTTTCTTTTTCTTCTCGTGTGCCCCCTGTGTCTCCTGTGATCGCCAGTGGACTAGGTCACTCGTTTTCACATCAACTATCCTAGGCATTTCAAGAGGACTTTTCTTTCTTTCTTTCTTTCTTTCTGGCGCATCCATTGGGGAGACGGACTATGATATATGATACAATACGGGGAAGAAGAAGAAAGAAGAGACGTCTACGGGACAGACCTATTAGATTAGTTAGTTGGTTAGTATTCTCGACGTTTAGTCATTTCTCTACTGTACTTTTCTTTTTCTTTTTCTTTGCTCAATGCTCATGCACATGGGCCCCAACACACAAACACGCTGTCGAGTCCATCGTGGCGCGGGTCAATAAAAGTAAAAAACAATTATTACTCAAAAATAGCGGGAATTCACCCCAAAAGAATGAATTCCGCACAAAATCTCTCCGTATCATAGTCATATAGCATCCTGGTGGGAACACCACACCCAACACCAACTTAATGCTTACGGCGAACGTGTCAAATGCGTTCGCGACGCCCGAGACTGCGACTGCGACCGAGACGGCTTGTCCGTCCCCGTCCCCGTCTTCTTCCGGCCCGACTACGCTCGCGCTCGCGACCTCACAAGAGATCCGAGACCGCGGGTCTACCTTTGTCGGGTACGTTTACCGCGCTCGTACGACGGACGAAGCCAAGGGGGCGCTGCACCAGCACCAGCACCAACACGCGGGAAAGAAGCAAGTCTACGCGATGGCAGCGTGGCGGTGTATGGTCGTGAAACCGGGTCGGACGGGGTTAGGCGGACCGGGAGAGTTCGAGGTCAAGGATGGGTGCGAGGACGGGGACGAGCGGTGGGCGGGGAAGAAGGTGTTGGGGGTGATGCAGCGAGAAGGGGTGATCGATGCGGTGGTGATCGTCAGTCGGTGGTGAGTAGTAGGGTTCGGGTTCGGGCAAAAGTTTCGGACCGGGGGGAAAGAGACATGAGCTCAGAGCACGTCATTTCAGGTTCGGTGGGACGTTGTTAGGACCGGTCCGGTTCACCCATATCGAAACCTGTGCCAGCGAGGTGTGTCGGAGGTTCAAGAAAGTGGAGGAGATGGAGGAATGTGTGCAAACGTTGAAGACGCTGGATGATCTTGTGGCGACCTTGCGTGCGCAGCTGGCTACGACGATCGAAGAAGCAAGAACAAAAGATCCAAGTTCATGTCCCACTGTCCCAGAGAACTCACGGGCAAAGAGTAAACCCCCCGATTATCGCACCATGCAAGACGGTTTAGATCTAACCAAGGCGAGAAGACTCATTCATGCAAGGGAATGTGCAATTAAAAACACCAAGACCCTGATTGAGAAGTACAAAATATCCACGTAGAACGACATCCTGCACAATAGGTCCGTACTGGACAGTCGTGCGAACACAGGCCGTATGCCATCCAAATGGGTTTTGGGGGAGTCACTCCCAAAGATGAATCTAATGATCGAGATGAAGTTAGCGGGTGATAGATATCGCAGTCAGGGGGACATGAGGGAATCAGGGGTGCAAATATTTGGCTGGTTGCTCTGCCGATCGTCAAAGCCCTCGGCTACGACTGGGGCGGCAAAACGAAATCATCATGTAGGTAGCGCGGAAACCTTGCTTACCAGCTGAAATTCAAGTGTTCTTCTTCCTCTTGCTGTGATACAATGGTCGAATGATTCTGTGGTAAATGGGTTCGACTATTCCTCTCGAAAAGATAGGGGATAGATAGAGCGATAAGCCAATGCGGACCGGTAAAAGTGCCTGATATCCAGATCCAAGTCAGGCCAGAATAGTAGAAGTGGCGAAAGAACGAACCTTGGTGGCACCATAGGCCAAAACTGCGTTGGCCACATCACCCGCCAGCCGACCGGACAAACGATGACTATCACCGTGATCGGCGGGCACGCCTTTCTCGAACCCAAATACACCGTAGCGGCGACCAACACGGTTGGCCCATTTTTCGCCTTCATCGACCCACTGGGAGAGTTGACTGGTCAGCCACCCGGTTTGCGGACCGGCGTCGAGACCGTCGTCACGCGTAAACTGGTTGACGACGCGTTCGCCGACTTGCAAACCTCTTGCGGCATAAAAGATGCCCACCAGAGGAACCACAGCAGTCAGCTCATGGAGTACAGCAAACGAAAATATCAACGACGGCAACGGCGAACCAGTCCTCGTCGAAATTGCTGCGAGGGCATTGCGATAAGGCGTGAAACGAGGTGAAGACATCGGAGAAAATTGTTTTCAAGCTTATTTACGCTTACATAATCCAATGGGTTAGCGTGGCTGTGCTTGTTGGTACTAACGTTGAAGAAATGTTCGTCAGCGCCATCAAACAAGCTGGTCGTCGTGCTGCACGACGGAGCATCTGGGACACACCCCCACAAACGGTATTTCGTGCAAGATATCATTGGCGACGGTTTCACATAGATGACGCTGGACATGGCGATTGGGAAGGTACCAGTACCGAGCGGGAACCACGCACGATTCAAATCAGATTCTCCTGCGTTCCCGAGTCGATGGTAGACGCCCTTCATGGCCTCAGAGCGATAGAACGACAATATGGTCGTATACGCGATTATCGCCTATTGCGGGTGCGTCTTTAGCTGGATTGTGTGGCCATAGGAGGTTTACGGTAGCCTAGGATTCGGAAATTCGTTCGGAATACCAGGCAATTTGTTGGGCGGCATTCGAGTCGCCCAGGTCGCTCCTTTGTGTACCACCACAGGGCACGACGCTAAAAGTAGTGCTTCCACCTTTACTGGGTCGCCCAGAGGGTGGTCCTAGCTTGGATGACCTAAGGAGTCTTCTCGTATCGGAAAGTCGTAGCAAACCCAATCCTTCTAGTTCCCGGGACGAGTCCCTCAAACCCGCTCGGTTTGTCATATTGAGCATCAAACGGGCAGGTTCGTTTTATTTTTATTTTTGTTATTTTTCCACTTTCCGGATGTGACCTAAAATGATTGCTCCGTCCAGGAGCTGCAATTACCTTTCGGAGTACAGTGAAACCTCCATTCCGCTCGCGAGCAATGAAAGCCGCAATTGGGCATGGGTTTTTGGAATGGAGCGGTTTCGCACCCCTCAAGCCGCTCTATGAATCGTCTCCGTTTACATCGCCGGCCCGAGATCTTCCTCCATTGGACAGCAAAAACATGCGTATGGCGGTGAACAAATGGAGTCAAATTTTAGGCGTTGCTGATCCTTTGTTTCCGGAGATGAGCCACCCTCCCGACGAAGCTGAAACCCGACAGAAAGACGCGGGCAACGACTGGGAACCGTTGTCGGAACCGTTTCGGATACCGGTCATGGAGGCGGATGCCGCCGACGAGCTGGAGATGCCCGAGAGCGCCCAAGAGAGTCTGAAGCAGAGTCTCGAGGGTCTCTTGCAGCGCTCCCAGCTACATCCGGTGACGGGAAGTACTGACGACAAAGCGGGGGATTCTCCTAATCATAAGGAGAATACATGACGTATGGTCCTAGTTAGAGTAGCTACCCAAATTCCATGTATCTTCGCATCCCCATTAATCCAGCCATTGAGCATGGTCCGTGGGTGATCTTCGTCGGGGCCACACGCTAAACATGGTCCGTGCCGAACAACGGTGACCTTGCCCCATATAAGTTGATCTCCAATTTCTACAACGGCAACCTGACTACACCGTCGATTTAGGTATCAATGGTATCAATGGCGCCATGTCTCTTGAGAAGCTCGTACTTGCGTTTCAAAACCGCGACATCAATCACACGATCATTTTCTGCAACCTCTTCGGCTCGTGGTAAGTGTTTCGCATTCTCTTTCCCCGTCTCGTGAGCATGGATCGACTTGAAGGATAGCCCAAGGATATGTGCAGTATAACCCCGATGTGAGTTTCGGTTTCGGGTTTGTTCCGCATCGACTCACAGGAATGTGGGGTTAGGATCCGCTCTCGTTGGACTCCTTGCTCACAGAAGATGAAATCGCCGTTAGGTTAGTGCGGTTCGCGATCTTCTTTTGTGCCTGTTCTTACGCATTGCGTACAGAGATACCGCGCGCGAATATTGTCAGGCACGTCCCCATTGATTTCTATCTCGTGATGTCGGAGTACGAGCCTCGCTGGTTCTCAATAGGAACACTTGACGCCTCGTGTCTTGGAGGGATGGCGAACGGAACGTGAGCACTGATCGATCAGATGCATCCCACGTTGTATCTCACCTCGAGCTGTACACACAGAGTTCAACCATGATATTCTGCCCGAAATGGGGAAGCTGGGTTTGCTCGGCCCAACGATCAAAGGCTACGGTTGTGCTGGCGTCGGCCACGTCTCGTACGGTCTTATCGCACGCGAGATAGAGAGGTTCGTCGCAGTAACGAATGTGTGCTCATAGTCCTGCATCATGCTGAGCACCTCGACTCGTGGTAATAGGGTCGATTCAGGTTATCGCTCGACGGCGTCTGTCCAATCATCTCTCGTGATGCATCCCATCCATGAGTTCGGTTCTGAAGCACAAAAGAATGAATATCTTCCTCGTCTAGGTAATCATTGTTGTGAACATTATACCGGATAGGGCTGAAACCAACGTCGGATAGCCCGTGGCGAACTCATTGGCTGCTTCGTAGGTTTCAGAGGTTACTAATGTGTTCTGACCCACCAAATCTTCTCAAGGGCCTCACTGAACCGAATCATGGATCCGACCCCGCGGGAATGGAAACGACCGCGGAGGAAGTTGATGGTGGTTTCATCCTCAGGGGAAGCAAGACCTGGATAACGAATGCACCAGTAGCGTATGTCACCATTTTCCTCGTGTGAGTTGATTAATCGGTTCGGAAAAACCTAGTGATATTTTTGTGGTATGGGCGCGTTGCAAATGGGATGGCAAAGTTCGGGGCTTTATTCTTGAAAAGGCATGTCATATCACTGAGCCCGTCTTACACTTCCGCAAATTCAAAGAATGGTATGCCGTAGGGCATGAAAGGTCTTGAAGCACCGCCAATCAAAAACAAGGTCGCCCTCCGTGCATCGGTTACAGGGTCCATTTTTATGGACTCGGTCAGGGTACCGCATGATCATATTCTACCTCATGGCCAAGGGCTTAGCGCCCCGTTCTCTTGTCTAAACAGTGCACGGTACGTTTGTGCCCCATTGGGAGATGACGGCATATTCACGGCGAGAATAGGTACGGCATTTCTTGGGGTGCGATGGGGGCTTTGGAGGATTGTGTTGCCAAGATTCTTACATATGCGCTTGAGCGAAAGCAGTTCAAGCGACCTCTTGCATCATTCCAGCTTATACAAAGGAAGTTGGTCGATGCCCATACTGAGATTGCGTTGGGTCTACAAGCCAGTCTTCAGGTCGGTCGCCTCAAGGAGGCTGGTAGCTTGGCACCCGAGATGGTTAGCATGGTGAAACGCAACAATTGTGGGAAGGCACTTCAACATGCCAGAATCGTTCTGGACATATTGGGAGGGAATGCCTCGTCCGATGAGTAAGTTCTCCACAACCCCGTGTTCATCGCGGTGTGGTTCCGACAGTATCCTAGGTATCATGTCGGTCGGCACGTCGCGAACCTACAAGTCGTCAACACTTATGAAGGTACGTCGTGAGCCGATCCGCTCGCCGGTGTTTGGCTCAACCAACGTTCGTACCGGATATAGGCACATATGTATGCACCCACCCACGTGTTGCAAACTTGACATGACAATACTTTTTAGGATATCCATACCCTCATCCTAGGCAAGGCGATGACCGGTATCCAAGCTTTTGTCAACTGAGACAAAAGAACCTTTCCGTTTAATCTGCACAAAGCTGGTGGTACGGTCAGTAACATGTGCGAGAACTAGAATAACTTTATCTTTGTGACATTGGTTCTGACGACGATCAACGGACGAGGCGGAACGTTTCGGTGTGCGGACCGACTTAGATTTCACCCCCGCACTATCTCGCTGTTTTGTTCGAAAGGTGCCGTTCGGTATTTATTTCCCCATGTCGACCTACACTGCCAAACAAGTTTTTTGATCGCATTTACGGTGCGGGCGAAGGGGTTGGCAGTTGCTCGTTCAAGAAACGACATCTTTTTTTTCGACCGCTTGTCCCCATCTCTAAGCCGCCACACGAGCCGATTGACACGGGGTGCCAATCCAACATTAGAATCAAAACGTCGTACGACGCTGTGTTTGAACACTGCAGCGCTTTCGACAATCTAAATTAATCTGCGAAGATGTTGGCATACATGGCCATCTGAAACACAAAGGAAAAAAAAAAAGTGGAGAACCTAATCAAAAGGTCCAATGTCCATTTTTTTCACCACAACATCGGGCAGCTAGCTGGGACTGGACCTGGCCAGACTCTCTCGGGTTACCACGGGAGCGTAATGTTGGGTCCTGAAGACGACACATTGGCCAGTTTGTAGAAATGATGCTTGGCGTTGTAATCGCATGGGCGACATGGCCTGTCGTGTGGACAAATTTCATCGAGATTCGAGAACCATTCTCTTTTCACTCCGCTCTTATTGGTACTTGATGGATCTGGGTTACTTGCTAAATTCGATCCTGAACCGTAAAAAGCCATTCTTGAAGCTTTGAAGCTTGATTGCTGTGCTCCGTGAATAACCGTCAACTGTCGCGTTCCGACTTCCGTTAGGTCCGAGTCAGTCACATTCAGGAAATCTCAGGTAACAGTGCATGATAAAGTGTACCACGTGACTGTAAGTCATTGGTATAATGATCAGCTGAGATCAGTTACCAGTTGGTGGATAATAATGAACTAATCTTGATACAAGGAAGGTATACCTCGGGTTGAACATCTGGTCCCAACATGAAAATATCACCCAGTCCCTTCTTCTACCACTGTGCTGAAAAATAACCCAACAAAAATATGCATGTAAGGAAGGCAGGCCATGTGCATGGCAAGGCCTGCCATCTTGGTTACAGTTGTCTGTGTACGGAATCTTTGGTGGCATTCCTTTGTGAATGACAAGAGGTGCTATATAGCTATCTTGGATTTCGTGCATTTGCTAATAACAACCTCTGTTCATTGAGGTCTACAGCACCTTACCACCTACAACCTCAGTCAAAATGGTTCTATTACTCAAAGTTGGTTCAATGCTAATTTAGGCTATCTGCTAGAAGGGCACCAATAAAACGTGGAAAAAAAGACAAGCCAAACCATGTTCTGTGGTGCACATCAAACATATGAAGCATCACTAGTGGGCAACACTTGCCACATACCAATAGGGCTTCGTACCGCATCGGAGGGAGGCATCGGTTGTAAAATGCAAGTATACAATCTCATCAGACAGTTGTGTTGTGGCACCCAAGGGGTTGCTGCCTTGGCATGTCATCAGAAAGCAGGCGGAGTGCAAATAGGCACGTGCGTCTGCCTATTCGTCGATCGGTTTTAGCCAGGTACGCCTTGCCATGACGATTCTACCGCCAATCAGATTGTACTGCGTTCACGGCGCCGTGGCTCTTCAAACATTACAAATCACTGTATACGTTACAGTCGAGGGCTAGCCCGCCCAGATGTTCAGGGGGAAGGTGGTGCGGGTGAACGGGTGGTGCGGGACTCAACTTAGTTGTCTGCATCCGGTATTCTCGTTGGTGTTGAGTCGGTGTTTTCTGATCTCGTTTTGGCAAGTTGGCTTGGGACGATCGCAGGGTCGTGCCGTTGTGTCACAGACCGCTAAGCGTCGTTAATGGGCCACCTGGTGGCAGATAGCGAGTTGGTCTGCCATGAGGGCCGAATCCGGTGGACGGAGTCGCTTAAGTAGGTGTTTGATATACTTCTGCTGAGAACAATAAACAAAGAAGTGCGACATCACGGCCAGCGCCACAGGACCATTCAAACGTCCGCGTTTCTTAAGGTAGGGTGAACGTACGTAAGGCCCAAAAGCTCAAAGACTTCTCTCTCGGATTTCGGGTGAAAGGATTTGGAATCGTGGCATCGGGTTCTGTAGATACGCGTTAGTGACGGTGTGGCAAGAGAACGCCACCAGGCTCACATTCCGGACGAATCAAATTTCAATCCACTAAGGCACTGCATGTCAGGAGGCATCCCTTTCAACGAAGGATCATCGCACCTTTTTTTCTTGGCCCAGAGACGGAGATCACGTTCGAACATCGTGGAACCTGTCCTGAAAGAGGAAAACAGTAGGATTCAATGATATAAGACAATTGATTCAGAACTAACCAGCCGACCACCGCTGTCCAAAATACGCCAGGGGTAGCGAAAATCAAGTCCACGCGTCTGTACGTCTGTTTACGGGGCAGCATAAGCACCGTTAATGCTTTCTCAAGAGAGTCCCAATTGCGCGTGCGAAAAACATTGTGAGGGTGATAGCCACTCATGTCTGATCGTCCTGGGCTGTCATACGACGTTTGTAGAATCGATCTTTGGGGGCTCACTTAGTACGTGTTTGACGATTCCTGTAAGCGAAGAATATGCGGTAAATTATCACCGAAATAAGGTGATCTTACCAGATTCATGAAGCCTCTGCACTAGTTTCTTGCAGAGGCCTCGAACCTTGTCAGCGCCACGATCCCAATCTGTATGGGAGATGACTATATCAACATCGTTGCTTTCCAATTTCCCTCGGCGATAACTAAGTGTGTTCCGGACGGAAATGAAATTCAGGTGCTGAAATGACTTGGATGACAACTAATGAACTGACCTGCCTACGATGATACTCCTGCAACCTATTTCAATTGATTCCAATTCCCGCATGATTACTTGATTTATTTCCTCGACTTCTTGGCGCGAAATCCTACAAGCGGTTGAGTGACAGGTAATAGATACAACGGCGCGCGCGTGTAACTTGGATGAATTTTGTTAACTCACTTTTGGCTAAAGTCGTGTCTGAGGGTTAGGGAAATCTGAATGGACTTCTCCACACCTATTTCCTTGCTGGAACCTTCCTCGATATGAGACAGAGTGTCTTCATGTGTCATTCTTGGGGTGACTTCATAGTATTTGTCGAGATCCTCGAGAGTTCGTAACCCAATGGAATAAAGGTGTCTGGCTGTGTGAGGTCCGATGCCATGTATATCATTAAACGCAGATAGTGACAGAAATCTTGCGGATGATAAGTGTTTTTCTGTGATCACAAAAGAGTTCTACCAAGGCCATAGAGGATGATATATCCAGCTTACGAGCTTCTGATATCTTGCTAGTCTTGATAAACTCCTCGACCTGAGTAAGTGCATTCAGATTCAGAAACAAGAGATACACGATGGCTTCTGATGCACCATGCAAGTGAGCTTCATGCCAATATATGGCAGCTTTGCTATATCCTCTTGCGAAGTCCGATCATTGAAACGGTAAGGATAAGCTGGAGCGCCTTGTGAATGTTCAAAGTGCAAGCGGACTTGTTCTTTGACTGACCTTTGATGGCCTGAAGAGTAAAATCACTATTAACCTGCATGGAAATACCATGAAGCTCACGGCTATGGCTCGGGCGTAGCTCAACATACTTCGTTCTGCCCCTTCAAAAAGTCTGGCTCTGCGGATGATGTCCAGCTCTTCAACGAGAGCCTGGTTTGGGCAAGTTAGATGCGATGGTCGCTGGCAGCAGAAAGGCGAGAGGTAGCGCAGGGCTGCGACATCTGTATCCTTTACACTACCCTCTGGATCCACAGAAAGTGAAACTTGGCCACAATAAACTGGTGGCCCCTCGAGAGGCGTAGGGGGACCCAACCTAGCCTTCGCACGTAAGCTTTCATCGCCACGGAGATCGCCGAGTGCAGCGTATTTTCCACACGGCTGGATAGTCCCAGAATCGACTGAATCCCTCAGCCAATCAGGAGTGACGATCGCTTTAGTTTTCTAGGAGGTCTCGTTAGGGCAGTCTGTGCAACAAGGAAGATGGTTCACAAACAGCGACCTCCCAGCTGACGTGTCTCTCAAGGCGAGGTCTTGTATGCACGGCAGTGACAATAACGTCCGCGTGGTCCAAATCGGCCGTCAACTCGAAGTTTTGTGCACCAGCTTTGTAATCATGTTGTGCGGCCTGTTTCTCGACAAGACTGACAAGATTCTCCAGTACATCGGGTAGAAGTTTAGCGGATATAATGTATACCCTCAGGGAATGTTGATCGACAGAGCCTTCCCGAGTATCCGCCACCGGAGAAGCCGAGTGAGTGTGTACGCGCTTTGATGGACCGTGATCGGAAAGAGTGCCACCGTCACTAGGCGATGGCGATGAATGTGGCTTTTTATGACCCATCGGGGGATGGTTGACCAAACGAGCCCCGTCAAGAAGACGCAGGACGTTGCCACCCCAGTTGCCAACATAAGAATGTCACAGCCACACTACTTCCCGCTTAGATGGACAAGCCATATTATGTCATACGTGGCAAAACCCCCAGCATACGTCGTCGCCGCTGAGCTGGAGCCCTCGTGCTCATGCAGACAGGTCTGATTGCATCTGCCCTCAACCACGGGGAATCAGCTTGAACATGAAATTTCACTGAAAAATATCAAGTACTTGCTCCAAGCACTACGGGTATTGTCGGAGGTCACATTGCTGTGCAACCTGTCCAATATTCAAGTCATAGTTACAATCCAGGGCAACGACTCGGCAGAATGTCCGACGGACGGACGGAAAGCTTGATTATATGTAGAGATCTTGCTGAAATGAGGTATGTGACTATAGATAGAAGTATTCCCAGCACTTTGCTTGCTCATAATTATATGGTTATGCGGATCTGTCTGGACTTAACCCGGTCCGGGCGGGACCTCCCGGGGAATCCCAATCTCCTCACACGTGACCGTGGTAGAAAATGTGTTCTGGAAAAAGGCAATCGACAAATAATCTCCATGGAAACATGTAATTCCTCGCGATCTAGGGGAATATCCTGTATGAAGCTTGAAGGCCCACTACTTCCGTAGCGGGAATTATCGTGCGCCTTCATGTTGTAGCTCCACCCAGTACTTCCAAATACCAGCAGATAAGCGGAATAAACTCCTCGGGTTCTACATATTTCACTTACTCCGCCCATTGAAAGCTTAGTTGCACGTTTCGTCCCTATCTCGTCGACGCGGGCGGTCGATGCGGAACACGATGCCACCTTGATAGGTTGTTTGAGCCACCCAACCACCTACCTGCAAATATTTTGCTCTCGAGCTCGCCAGAATTTCCGCCGGACTGGGCGCATTTGTATCCCGGCCCATGATTGGGGCACCGTTTCGGTTCACCCTACGTTTCTGGCACCCCAGAATCGTACTACTGAATAGGTGACTCATCTAAAACAACTCATGTGTGCTCCAAACGGTAGGAGCCTTGAGCTGTACGACGATCTCTCATCTTCATTTCGGACGATTGTAAGGCGCATCGTGGTATCCAAATATCCAAAGCGTCATCTCTTCTGCTCAGTGGTTGGCAAACATCTCTCGAGTGTGTATCTGGGCATGCATTGTACCTCGAACTGTTTCTGCGACATTTACATTGCCCTTGGCCAGTCCTTCTTGGTGATGTGCTTCCGCGAAGCATGTGCTTTGGTCTGATCTGAATCTTGCCTTGAACATGACAAATCCGTCCAGTTGTGGCGTGACAAATGATTTCAATATTTGTTGTAAGATAGCGCAGGTAATCTTCTGCACCACGTACGCGCAGTTAAATTAAAAGGCCATTCAGCCGTCCAGAGGCACGGTGCGATTACCCACCCGGCCTGATCGCTGCTCTGTTATTTGATTTGGATGGACACTCTTCAAATACACTCTGGGTACTTTATCTAACGTTCGCCCCCTTACCGGATAGGCCAGATACGAACAGAGACCTAGTGAGTTTCCTGATACCACTCGGTAACTCGTGAGCCAAGGTACAGGCAGCAGTGACTTACCCTCGGTCCTGAATAGAACACCAATTTGAAGGGAAAGACGAATGTTTACCATACCATTGCAAAGCTTCACAGATGTACCAGTCGCACTGTATAGAACCCAAGTTTTCGAACAATCAATTACACCTTAGAACGTGTTTGCATAGAACCCATTGCTAGTGACATTCCACAGATACATGGCATCGGTCATTTCGGCAGGCTTCTCCGGCCCCTTGCCCTCAAGTGTCTTGGACGTCCCTGTCCGAATTCAATTTACGCCCGCCATTGTCTCCGAAAATCCGATGTGTTTGATCGAGCTGAATCGGTATCGACTGTGTGGTTCGCAAGACCTGGGTTGTCTAAATTGAGCAGCTTACCGCATCAGACTGATGAAGAGATTGCATATATATGACACGCGACTTCAACTTGACGAGTCGTGACATTAACTTTATTTTCTCAAGCCCAAACAGACTCAAATCCATATTGTCCTCGGATGTCAGGGTATCCAAAAATTTTCTAAAAGGAGGCACCGAGGCGCATCGATAACGATCGGCCTGGCTGTATTCCGCCGGGGACAATTGTCAAGGAACACGTTTGCGGGTGGCGGGTCATGCGAGGCAAGAACCACCGGTACTCACGATCATACGTGCAGCATATCTCCTACATTGAGTTCGCAGAGAACACGAGGACTCTTTGGGAAGGCCCTTCTCAGCCGCACTAATCTGGATTGGCACTACGTTAGTGCGAACCTTTCTCGGCCGGTCAATAAACCCCATTCTGAAGCAGCCGGATCTCAAGCGTGCATTCTTGGCTCAGTACCCCGACTGCCTCCAAAACGCCAATATCAAATACCCATTCTTCTCACGAGCCTCGTGGGGGCTATGTTGGTTGAGGATTACCTGAGGGTTTGACTCCTGAGACTAGAAGTGCGGGGCCATTCGGCGAATTGCCCACCCCTCTGCTTGCCAACGCCAATTTCGTAAACTATTTCCATCGTGGTTACTACAACCCGCAATTCTCGCCAATAGGATCATTCATCATGATTGGTTTCTACATGTCGTAATTAACAGGGACGCCACACAGGTCTCTGATTGGATAGTCACGGAGGACACGGACACACGCGGCTTTTTCCTCTCAACTTTAAACATGTCCACTCGGAATCAATACCGACACAGAGATAATCAACGGGCGGCAGCCTTTACCAGAAGGATCTCAATCACGGTCACTCTGCCGGGCGCCGCCGTTACGATCCTCCCGATTGGTTTCCAGGTCAGAAATCGTCCGCGTTCCCCTTACAGCCCTGTCTGCGATGCGGTTTCACAGGGACCATATCCGGCGCGCGGAGTGCCCGATTGTTACGAGTTATGATTTGACTAACTTGGTTCTGGGTGGGGGCTGTGACAACGCTGATCGGCCGGAATGGTGAGGGCTTTCGCGAGTTTCCCCCGGAAAACGGTTCTTAGCGTTAGGAAAATATTCTGAAGGTATTTACCGAAATGGACGTAGATCTACTATTGTACAGCGGCCGAGCGCATGTGAGAGATATTTTCAAATCAGTTCTTGATTCGGTCGCTAAAGAAATCGCAACTACGGTCCTACTTTGCTACACGCGAGGTATAAATCTGGGTACGGGATATGAGCGTTTAAGTTTGAGGACATACCCCTTGCTCTTCTCTGCTCGCAGCACGCTGTCCCTATGCCAGTCCAGTCATCTGTGTCCCAAACCCAGTTGACACCCATACTTCATCTCAACACATCTGAAGCAACACTCGTATCTCCCGCAGACATGTCATGGGACAATCAATGCTCTTACTCTGCAGACGCAATGGATGTTGTCACTTGGAACTATTACACCCTCCCACCCTCGCCTCCAGCCTCTGTCAGTTCAAACGCGGACGATTCTCCGCCACTTGGTAAAAAGCTAATCAGACCGCGCTTCACACCCGAATCACAGTCGGACAGCGAGCAACAACAATGTCTACCAACGAGCCAAGTGTTCGACCTCGACGGTGTGGAGGCTCTCTCATCACCATCCTCTGCTTCCCCACCACCTTCAGTACCATGCCAATTGACCCTTTCTTCGGAAAGCGGGACCCCGCTTAAGAAGTCATTCTCCACAATCGGAGGTGCGAAGAAAGGACGCGGGAGTGGGGAGAGGATCACCACCAAAGACTTCGTTCCTCCGGACGTGACTGGCTTAAGTAAGCGCGAGGCACGTCTGCTGAAAAACCGGGCTGCTGCCTTCCTCAGTCGGCAGCGAAAGAGAGAGGAGTTTGAGGCCATGGAAATGTGATTTCTTCGTCTCATGCTGGCTCTTCCATCCATTAACGGTATCCCCCTAAGCCGTGTGAAGGAGCTTGAAGAGGAAAACTCGCGGCTTCGAGCCCTGGCAGAAAAAGGAAAGAGATACGACGACCTTCTCCAGGACATGGAACATCTTCGGTCGCGCTTGTCGATAGCCGAGAAGCGCGAACGAGAACTCACCGTGGAGGTCGCAAATCGAACTGCGGCGAATGTGGCGGTAAAGACAGAGTCGCGCGATCTCAACTTACCTCCATCGTCGTACTCGTCATACGCAGCGATGGGTCAAGCCTCCATCATAACGGTCATGGTGAGAGAGTTGCTTGCACATGAAACGGAAAACTGACCGGACACCACAGAAACAATCCCTTCTATCGTCGCTTCCGTCGCTTCTCTCCATGCCACCGCAGACCTCATTACCCATCACCTTTTCTGTCCCATTAACGGGCTCTGGTTCCGCGACGCCCTCGTCTTCCCCATTTAGCCACCAGCCTGCCTCTTGTGATATCAAGGATCAAGGTCGACCACGATTTGGCCACGGAAGTGTCGGATTCCATCCCAGCCCCGCTGATATCGAGTCCACGAAGCAGATGGCGAATGGTGGCGAACCTTCTGAAGCGCGCCAATTCGATATGGATGGACATCATTGCCTTGGTAGTCTTGCAATTTCCTTTGACGCATCGCCGAGCGAGGATGGTCGAGGTTGCGTGCGCGTCCACGTCTCTGAGAGAATTGTCAAAGCCGCAATACACGGGGGCAGACAGAGGAGTTCGACACTCGCCTCCTGGCCTGACCCATCCTTCGCTATGGCATGTTACGCTTCACCTCCACTGTCGGCACCGGTCAACATCCCTTCATCTGGCGGCATTGACCATCTCGAGGTCTTCGCGGGCACTGGCAGTACGAATTCCAGGATGGGCTTCGACACCCATCTAATACAAGCGGGGTATACGCCATTTGCACAGTATGACCCAGAGCAAACATTCGATTACTGTCCAGGATTACATATCGAGTAGATCTTCTCCAGGGTGACCGGGAAATTCAGGGTAATGCCAATCCACCTTCCTTTTTTTTTTCAGTCCCGTGTTGGTCTCTATAATCTTCTATGAGTATGCCTCTGGTTGTGGTACAACTTATACCCACGCACATGGTTTTTGGGCTTTCAAAAGCCCTTGTCTTGTTTGTCGTTTAAGTTATTATTTAACGCATCTTACTGCAATTGAGAGCTGACGACTCAAAGTAAGCTTTGCGGTAAAGCACACGAAGTATCTCCGTTACTTGCATCTGTCTTAGTATTGTAGCATAGCAACTGTATACTACCATTGATCGCGATCGAGCACTCTTTTATGACGAATACTAGACTTTTGGGGCTCGAGGATTGGTTTGGATATGATCGAGTTTCTGCTCCTTTTAGGTGGCGAATTTAACAGGGCAACGTCGTTAAGAGCGAAGTTCTAACGTCAACGTTCCAATGCTGAGCTGGTCCGCACACTTGGGTGTGAGTACATGTGAGTCAGCAGATGCGTGGGTAAGGATGGCCTGATATATGTCCTCGCCTCACGCTGTACGAGGGAGCGCCGAAAGACAAGTCAGTCGTAGCTTTACTCTGGACCTCTACCATGGACGTTCAGGTCCCCGCCCGCAAGACCAACAAGTTCACCAATCCGCCGAACTATACCTTTGCGTTTCATCGTCTCCGCAAAATTATTCGAGATCCTTCAAAGCAGCCCATCGTCCTCGTCGCATGCGGGTCCTTCAGTCCGGTCACCTACCTACACCTTCGAATGTTCGAAATGGCCAAGGACTATGTTCGGCAGAACACCAATTTCGAGATCGTGGGCGGATATTTGAGTCCCGTGAGCGACCAGTACAACAAACCTGGTCTACTTAGCGCACATCATAGGTGAGCGATAAATACCATGGATCTCAGCTCCCCCCATCGATCGTCTCCTTCCTCGTCCTGTGGCCTGTTTTTTTTTGTCCGGAAACGCTGCGTGCTATGAGAAACTCGTGCATTTGGACTCAACCGAATTGGTATAATGCTCACTCGAGCGGCCGCCTCGTGTCAACTCGGGGATTTATACCAAGCCTCAAGTGCCTCCGTGAGGCACTTGCACGTTTGGCCCTCCTAAAGAGAGGTTACCTCACATGGCCTTCCCTTTCATTTTGGATCGTATCAGTCTTCTGATACGCGGTACAATTTCGTCACTTCATCACACAGGACGGTGCTCCTGATCCTTCTATCTCTGTTTCGCTGTTGCATTGATAAGCGTGACGGGCTTGCTTGACTTGCCCATCGTGGCCCATCAGGCCTCAGGTCCAAGATGGCTCGGAAGGATCTGTCATCATTTCTATTATATCCTGTGCATCACTGCCAAGATAGAAGCTGACTCCCCCCGTGCCTTTTGATTTACAGAGTCAATATGTGTACTCTCGCTGCGGAGGAGACGTCTTCTTGGCTCATGATTGATCCGTGGGAGGCCTTCCAGAACTATCAACGCACAGCCGTTGTGCTCGACCACTTTGATTTTGAAATAAACACTATCTTGGGCGGGGTGCAAACGCAGGACGGGGAGCACCGGGATGTCAGCGTCATGCTTCTTGCAGGGTCTGACTTGATAAGCACCATGTCTGAACCTGGTGTTTGGTCGGTTGAGGATGTAAGTATTCTCCATCGTGTTCCATTTCGGACTTCATTCCGGATCCTCACGCAAACCCATCTGCAGTTAGATCACATACTAGGCCGGTACGGCACATTCATCATCGAACGGGCGGGTTCCAGCATGGATCAGGCTACGGATAACTTGGCACGTTGGCGGAACAACATTCATCTTATCCCTCAGTTAATCCAGAATGACGTTTCATCGACAAAAGTCCGCCTGTTCCTTCGCCGGGGGCTTTCTGTACGATACCTGCTTCCGGCCGCCGTCGTCGATTACATAGAGGAGAATAACCTATACCTAGATGATGGAACTAACCAAGAGAAGGAGAAAGGAAAGGACAAGGATAGCGGTTCGGGGAAACGGGAGGGTGATGTAGGGTTTTCAACCAAGGCACTCTTGCAGACGTAACAACGTCGGTATATGTCCTACAAGAAGGGCGCGCTGGAGAAGACCCGCTGGTGGACATAGGCGTCCCTGTCCATTGTATGATACGTGTAAATGTCACCATGTGAGCATGTGTATCATCCTAGCGGAGCTGTGTACCATCCTAGTGGAGCTGTGTACAAACTTGTGAAGTCGAATAGCCTCCGAGCTACACTCTCGAAGGATCATCATGGGCTTGCCAAGATCTTCCAAGCCTTATTCACATGGTTCACCACGAGTGCGAGGAGATTTCGCAAGAAACCATATGGTAGTCGTGTGTTGCTACCACAGTCGGATTCTGTGCTCACCTCGACCTCACGTTCTGAAGCCCGAATGTAATGATGGATTTGGTATTGCTGCCAGGCTCAAGGAATTCTGGCGTAGCTCCAACAGCGTCACTCGTCTTTTGCTACACTTAGTAGTCTTGAGCGTGTGAGGCGATCAGACGTTCGAGTTGTTAGCTTTCGGAATGGAAACCGGTGTGAGAAGCGGACTCCGGAGAGATCACGCACCAAAAGTTCTTCCATCAAGCTCCTTGATCATCAACAGGTACCACGATGACCGCAACTCGGAGGGTGCTCATGTTACACGGGCATGTCCTTATATTTTACTAAAAGAGATGGCCCAGACACGCTGACGAGACGAAGCAGATACTCGCAGAACGCGAGCATATTTAGTAAGCGGGTTCGCACCAACTTGAGGACTCATCCAAGTTTCAAAGTACCGATGAGATGATGGTATAGCTTGGCGCACTACGGAAGGCGATGGACAAGGACATTGAAATGGGTATGTGTCGTCATCTTTTCTGTTACCGTGGGTCAGCGCGCTGCAGCTCTTCTATCAGTCTTCGTCGACGGTCCAATGGTGTTACAGCCGGTGGATCTAGATGGTTTCACGCCCAGCGCGTTCGGTGCATCTGAAGTGACTGCTGAAACGTCTGATCCGGCTCTCACACCCAGAGCATGGTACAAAACAAATCCCGATCGAACCGTCGCCGGAGGACTAGAGGACTCTTTGCAGATGCTCAAAGATGTTCTTTCGCGGGATCATTATGTGGTGAGTTTAGGCCTGTGTATCGCATTTCGTATCATTCCGTATCTCCTCATTCCCTCAGGGCGTTTTTGGTTTCAGGTGTGTTGCGGGCGAATTGAAACAGGTCTCATCTTGATCGTCTCCATTCGTTCAGCCAAGGTGCAGCCATGGCAGCCCTTCTCGCTGCATTGGTGCGTGAGATGAGGATTACCCATAAGAGAAACTAACGATCCAGGTTCCGCAGCTCGAGAAACCACACACATACCCCGCTTTCCTGGTAAATGGCGAGCCACCGCATCCCCCGTTGTGCGTCGTCTTACTCTCTTACAGTTCGGTTGACGAACACCCTATTTCAGTCAATTCTGTGTCTCTGTCTCGGGCTTCAAAGTAATGGACCCTTTGGCCAGCGACATATTTGGTCCATCGTACTCGACGCCGACATTACACGTTCTTGGAAAGACAGACGTGATCGTCGTCGAGGAGCGATCAAAGATCCTCTTGGACGTGTCTGCCAACGCAAGGGTGGAAGAACATCAAGGAGGTTAGTACCATTCTATTTCGTTTGGTTATTCCTCATGTGTCCGTAGGTCATTTCGTTCCGTCGAAAGCAAACTGGAGGAACTTTTTTAGGGACTATCTACGCAATCCATTGGGAGACGTGCCATCCCCAAGTTTGGTGGCCACATCACAATCCAGCTCTGGGACTGCCACCCCCATCACACCTGCGTCTAATTTATAAATCCATCCCGGCCCCGAGCGGAAACTTCGCAAGCCTAGATAAATAGTAGAATCATAGAAAGCTGCGGTGGTGGAATGCAGAGCTTTTCCAAATTATAAAATGTTCCGGTCTTTCAGAATCTTGGGCTTGCGGATACTAACTCTGCATATCCATCCCACCCTTCACTAAAGTACTGACTGTTCACTCAATTGCTTCAGACTTTGAGTCCATTATAGTTGCGGTAGGTGGTGTCTATTTCTCGTCCAGCTGGCTCGTTCCCTGACGTGCTTTAGCAACCCCCGATGTCTTTGATGAAACGACTCGGAGTATTGTCCTCCCGTAAACGCAGGTTTCCTATCTTCCTGATACGATTGGTTCTTAGAATAGACCGGCTCTCCGGAGCACCTATTCATTTGCACCATGGTCTGATAAGGCTCTGCTGTTACGACTCCAAAGGAGGGCTGATGCTCCACCTCCAGCCAAGTGGACTGTTGAACTCCTATCGATCAACCGGCGATCAAGTCGGTCTTGAAATGGGGGAGCGGAATTTATATCATAGTCACCTGACGTCTACTTCCTGCGATGAACGCGTGCATGCAAATAACGTACCATCTACAGCATGCCAGGTATGGTCGCGTTTTCTAAACCATTATTGAAGCACTGATGGAGCGATATATCCGAGGAATGTTCAAATCGGAAAGCATCGCATGAGCCCTGATTGATAGTGAATCCTCGATGTTCACGTTTAATGGGCGCGAACCCTATCAACGTGGGTGCAGGTTTTCCCGCCCTGGTCCAGGTGATCCGACATGCCCACCCTCTGAAACAGTGATCTGCCCATGTCGATAATTGTGAAGCAGTCCGCTCATAATCTTGCATCACCGCAGTCTTTACGAGCTGTGTTCCGCATAGAAAGTATATCCTCCTGAAAACCACCACAACCCTCGATCCCACGGTCTGCCGTCTTCGTAGTGTCAGAGGAGGGCACTGCTCAGCTCCCTATTCTTGATGCATGAAAAGCAGGCTAAACCGCTTATCCCACAGCGCCCATGAGCTCGTGTATCGGATCGATCCACCGTATATCATTCGAAATTAAGGTGCAAGGTGCCATGTGCAACGTATATCGCACCAAAGAGTTCCCAATGCACAGATCTCAACGTCACGTTTCTGGCTAGTATCTATCCTCGAACACACGCTCCTCAACCTTGCTTCGATCCCGGGGACTTACGAACTTTTTTTTATCCCGGATGAAACCGTTATCAATGATCTGGATGCATCATGCAACAGCCTTCCTGGCACAAATTACGTCCGGATAGATCGTTACCGTAAACGCGGAAGCGTGCTGCTACTGTGCATCAGATGGCCGCCGTCCTGTCGGATTTGGTGCTCATCGATCAAGCCATTTCAACCAAGACGGAAGGACTCTGCTTCTCTGCGCAGCACGCTAATCTCTATCAAGCTAAGCGTCTACACAGGAAACTACCAGTCGGCAGCGCTTCGGAGTTCGGGAGAATGTTCATCGAAGCTGTGTACAGCATAGAGCTGTGGGATCAAGATCCAAGTTCAATATCACCACAGAGTCCATATCACGGTCCCGACCATCTTTGACTGACAAGGAAAAGTCCGTGTTGGGGTTGGGGTTGTGTTACCTTATCCCTCAACCTCCGAAACTGGCCAAGGCGAAACTAGCATCATCTCGACATCCTTCTGGGATGGAGGCTGTGGACTCCGTTCAAGCACGAAGCGCATGATGGTATGATTCGGTGGTATGTGGCTCGGATTCGTGGTTCTTGAATTCTTGTTCAAAAGTCTGAGCAAGTGTCCTTTGTGCACGTTGGTGAGGAAACGATTTGCCGACGCTGACTGAGCGATGGCATAAAACATCGCTGCCTCGGATCAAATGGAATTTCAGTCTGCGGGAAAAGTCGGGTCTATGTGGCGCGGATTGGCCAACCTAGGGGGTCGTACCCCAGTTCACGAGGTTCAAAAGTGTAATGCGCGGCCAGCGTGACGAGCCTCACTGCCGCATGGGCCCAAACAAGGAGCATGACTTGCGGCGTTCTCGTTCTCCCGCATCACGAGCCGTCCGGAAGCAGCGAAGTAACGGGAGTAAGTGCATTACATTCCACATGGACTCGAAACGTTTTTGATACACGAGGATGCAGGTCTGGCGTCGATTCTAGATATATTGCGTTACGGAAAGTGTTCGATTTGCAATTTCCCCGATGCTACTTTTCCGACGGGGTCGCTCGCTGGTTCAGCCGTTGGATCCGGACTTTGTTCCGATGTGCCCCGGATGACGCCACTGGTGTGTACGTCCCTGCACATTTGTCCCAAACATTGACTGCCTCGATTGCGTCACACACAAACCAGGGGGATGTCTTCATGCGTTGGATCATCGCAGATAAGCTTGCGAGTCATTTCCAATCAATTCAATCATGGGTTTATCGTGGCAGGATGCTGAATAAATGACAAAGTTTTGAGTGTCACAGACGGTGGATAAGGAGTTCATCATCGGGTCATTGAAATTGCCGAATCTGGGGGGGTAGTACTTACAAACAAATTAGATGTATACATTGTGCCCATTTCCATCATAATCGTGATGGAATGGACGTCGACCATGTGCTCTTCGAGCTGGTTACCCGGGCGAGAGTCGACTTGAATTGGTTGGAACGTGTCACTCCACGTAACTCGTGCCTTGTCCTACACGGTCCGCCCAAACCATGTGACGACTTACTGATCTCGGTCGAAGAAGGCCGGGAGAGAGAATCGGCCAATGCCATGAAAGAAATCGGCCTTTCTACGTGACATCGAGCTAGTCGGCAGTCATGTCTTCGTCCCCGAACGGTTTGGTATGTTTCACCAACTGCCTGCTTCCTCGAGAAGACGGTAGCCTAGTGGAGAAAGACCTTTGGATCGATGAGCGCTGTGGAGTCATTCTAGACGCACAGGTGAGTCGAAGTTCCCGGGATTGAGAACCTACGGTCTGAACGAACGAAACGTAGAAAACGTTCTTCCTGAGGCGAGAGAGACCAGACAAGATCGTCGATCTGGGCGGGAACATCTTAAGGTGAATGGCCAGTGGACGAATGAAAAGACGCCCTGTTTGGCGCTCCGAATCACTGACGGCAGAACAGTCCAGGGTACATCGACCTTCAACTCAATGGTGGATTTGGTTTCGACTTTTCTGTCTACGAGGGCAACGATCAAGCATACCGCGATGGCCTCAAGCTGGTCGCAGAACGGATCATCGAGACGGGTGTCACAGCCCTCGTCCCTACGGTCATCGTACGTGATACTCGTATCGGAGTTCCGGGTGAGGTCTTTCTTAGAGAAGAGCACCCCTTATAGACGCAGGAAAAGTCACTCTACCCAAAGCTGCTCCATCTCTTGCGACCATGGTCTCCTCCAGCTGCTGCACATTTGCTAGGCTGGCATGTCGAAGGACCCTTCCTGCACCCTGCAAAGCGAGGCGCACACTCTCCCCCGTTGATTGCTTCTGCGCCGGGTGGATTCAGTTCCTTTGAGTCCACCTACGGCTCGGAGAGCTTGGTAGAGACTGAGGATTGGCTCATGGGAGACGACGTTGACCAGGACGCCGTTGGTGTCCGCATCATCACAGGTGCGCCAGAAGTCGAAGGGGTGATGGAAGCCATTTCCATAGCAAGCAAGCGAGGTATCTGTTTCAGCATCGGTCACAGGTTAGTCCCACTCTCTACATCAGCAGACTATATGCGCTCAAAGACAAACGTAGCATCTGCTCGACGGACGTGGCGACCGCCGCGGTCCGAAATGGCGCACGGTGCATTACCCACTTGTTCAATGCGATGCCTCAATTACACCACCGAGACCCCTCGATTATCGGTCTTCTGGGTGCATCGCCTTATACCTCTTCTGGTCCAGCATCCGACTTTGCCCCATTCCCGAGTTCACCAGCCAAGTCGGGGTCTTTTTCGGGGACGAATCATAAGACTCCCTACGCATCAGAGGCGTTTGACGAGATTCAGACACCACCTGGCACACCTGTCAAGCGCCAGATCAAGCAGTCACCTACTCTCGGAGAGTGTCCATTCCAGAGACCATTCTATGAGATCATCGTGGACGGTATTCACTCCCACCCAAACTCTGTCAGGGTATGCGCAGTACATTTTTTTGATATTTCCAAGCATTCATGCGACTTTTTTTCAAGCTGGCATACTCTGCACATCCCGATGGGTGTATCTTGATCACAGATGGTAACACGTTTGCTGTTTCGTCGTTAGAGAGTGACAGCTGAATCATATGCCAACTTAGCGATGAGGATCCTGGATCCCCACCTGAAAGATGGTATTCATGCGTGGCGTGACGGTCGCCGCTTTGTCAAAGAGGGCGACAAGCTTTATCTAGAAGGCACCACGACGCTCGCTGGGAGGTCCGTGTCTGCCCATGTTTCTCGGTTTTGTCCCACCCTCGTCGTTTTTCACTCATCGATGCCCTGTTTCACTCCTAGCGTGATCACCTTGGACAAGTGCGTCCGCAACTTTGTGCAGTTCACGGGTTGTTCGCTCGGCCAAGCAATCAAGTGTGCGACATTTAACCCGGCAAAGTGAGCGTTAGCATGGTGTTGTCATGTGGTTTGTGATGTGGACGGCGCTCATGTATGTATAGATGCCTCGGGATCGAGAACAAGAAGGGCTCCCTCAGGGCCGGTGCAGACGCCGACTTGGTCGTTCTCAACCGCCATGGCAAGGTCCTCAGCACGTGGATAAAGGGCAAGAAGGTTTGGGAGAAGAATTGAGATATCCGTGATATCCTGCAACCCCAGGGGTTATTCGGTAGAAGAAAGGTGTGATCGTTCTACTTCGGGATATGCAAAGCGCAAGAAAGGATGGGAACAAGATGTATTGTGTGTATGAATGGGATGTGTTCTAGAAGCACCGAGGGAGATTCAGAATTCTGACGCACAGCGAGGGCATTTACATCGTCCGATCATCAGCGGCAAGGACGTAGATGCAGGGGCAAACTAGGCGAGACCATTCTTGAACCTCCTAATGACCAGTCAGGCCTGGAAGATCAGCCAATCAGGCTCTGACCAAGTCACCCCGAACAAGGACGGCTCGTCGATTTGGTGGTCCACAAACTCAACGACTTCGCGTTTCGGTGTGTCGCATCGGCTTTACCTCACGGACCCACCAAGTGAGTGATACGATTCAAGGTTTATTACATACATTGGGGTGGTTCAAACCCAAGAGACACCCAGTCTTCCCTTTTCTTCATCTCCACTATCTGCTTAAGCTTTGATAATTTGCTCGATGACATTCAGTGCTGCCAACACCAATCCATCATTAAAGCGCGGCGCAACAATCTGCAGGTTTATGGGTGCGTCGACGAATACTTTGGGTTCATCTAAGTGTGACTTGGTCAGACCTAGTGCGCTGCCAGTACAAACACGCGAGAACGTACATAGCTTATGATTGTATGAATCTTCTGGACCCAGCGAGCTAAAGGCTGAATCGATGAGGTCAATGGCTGGATCGACGACCAGCCCCGTCGGGAAGACAGCGCCGGGCCAGTCAAGCAGATTCCATATCGCAGTATATCTGGAACGATTGTGAGACCTGAATTCCGACAGATCCCTGCCACGTAGGACGAAGCTTACCCCCAGTACCTCGCAGTATCGTGACGAGGTGCAACGCCATGGTATGCAGGAGACAATAACACGTCGATGTTTTGCTCCCGCCACTGCTGTAGATATGCGTGTCTGAAGGAATCA
>JBBPQP010000142.1:0-44429 GCA_038092555.1 Boletus subgraveolens
CTCTCGGGGGCTCCTGGGGGACATAGGTGTCCGAGGGGTGATAGGGCTCGACTGGGGGTTGCTGGAGCGGTGCAGATGTGGCAGGAGGGTGGGGGGGCAGGATGGGAGGGGGCTCGGAGTAGTTTGAGCGTGGTGCGGCGCTGTCGAAAGGGTCAGTAAAGAAGGTATCAAAGTAGTCCCAGGAAGCCATGGGTGGGGGGTGAAAGAGGGGATGGGGCACAAGGATGGGAAGAAAAGGAGGACGAGACAGCCTCGTGTGTGGGGTGAGGCATGTCACGGAGGAGAAAGGACGTGCTGCGAGCGCGGGCGCGTGCACGAGGCGTGGAGGACTCACCCTTGCATGAGCTGCTCGAGGAGGATCTTTCCCTGTGTCTCGCTGGTGTTTGAAGGGGACTGGCCTGAGCGCTGTGAGGCCGAGGTGGGGGGTGTTGGGATCTGCTGGTGGGTGGGCGGGACGAGTGAGGAATGGGCGGGTACGGAAGTGGCTGCGGGGTAGAGGAGGGAGAGGAGTGCGCTCTGCCTGTCTGTTGCGGAGGCTGCAGCGGGTGTTGGATCAGGGTCGCTGGTGGGCAAGGCGGGTGTTGCGGGCGCGGAGTTGGCTGTGTGTGGGATGGACTGAATTGACTGGAAAAGCGAGTCGATGTGTGATGGCGAGCTCATCGGCGGTGGCGGGGTCGTCGCAGAGGGACGCGAAAATTTGGGTGGGTCCATCTTGAAGAGGGAGGAGGAGAATATTTGTTTTTTTTTTTTTTTCTTTTTGAGCTGCCTCGTTGATCACACGAGGTGAACTGCACCGCCACACGTTCACTTGACCTTTCACTGTCATGTCCTCCAAAGGCTGGCTCAATCTCGAGGCAACACCAGACAGCGGATTCTTTGAAGGCGACTCTGCATTCAACTTTCTTGGTCTCACTCGTACTCAACGTCTCTATGGCTTTCTCGGATGGTCCGTGCTCACTCTCCTCTCTCCCACCCTGCTCACACACCACACAGCCTCATCGTCGGGTTTGCCCTCAGCCTCTTGGGTAGCATCTTGCTGTTTTTGGGTCAGCTCACTAGCTTTGCGCGTATGTTATCCGTCTATTCGTACACGTCTTATCGCACAAACCCTTGTCAGTCCTCTACTCTATCGGCATCCTTGTCTCTCTCGCCGGTACAGGCTTTCTCATTGGGGTAAGCCCGATCATCTCTAGACACCCACTCCACTCTGAACAATGTCAAATATAGTTTGCATCCCAGTTGAAACTGGTAATTCCCCATCTCTTGCCACCCCTGACATCTCACCCTGTCGATAGATGTTCAAACCCGTACGTCTACTCGCTACCGTCGTCTTTCTCGCATCCGTAGCCCTCGTCTTTGTCGGTGCCTTTGTCATTGGCAACGAGGTCCGTCCCCTTGTCCATCTCTCCCATCTCCTCAACTCATCCCCTCTAGGTTCTCTGCATCGGTAAGACCCGCGCAGCACCGCTTTCCCGCCATCTCACATTACTTCCGCAGTATTCGTCATCATCGAGTACCTCGCATACACCTGGTACTGTCTATCTTACATCCCTTATGCTCGCTCCGCCGTATTAAAGGTCGTGGGGCTCGGCTAAACTTGTCATATCTTTACAATACTGACCATCGTCTGGACTGCTACATCGAGTACCGTCATACATGTCACACACATTGTATCTCCACAGAAAACGACCCCCTTTGATAGATCTACAACCGTCCCCTGAACGAGTTCTTCATCTCCCGCAACGCATCCATAATCGCAGACTCGCCCGTCACACCGGTAGTGTTCCTGCAGTGCAAATTCACACATTACCCATCCAGAATGCGCAATCTACTTACCTGACCGCCTCGCTATCCAGGCGCATGAATACATTCCATTCCTTTTCATCCCCAATCGTAGATAACCCAGTCGTCACCTCGTTGTCCTGAACAAGCTTCTCGAGGCGCGCCATTCCTGGGTTAGTGGGATCAACTGCTTTCCCAAACGCAACACTCCCGCCAGTGTACTCGTGTCCATTGTAAACAACCGTCTCGTCGGGCAACGTTCCCAGGTATGTCAGCGAAGCGTGCATCTGTGCACCGTCCCCCTCGAAAAAGCGGCCACAACCCCCTAGTGTGTATCAACAACATGTGCAACACCCAACAGTCGTCTCTTTACCTTGGAAAAGGGTATCACCAGTGAATACGCAGCCTGCCTGGGACTTGTTGGACGAGTCGGTGATATAGTAGCAGATCGAGTCCTGTGTGTGGCACGGCGTTGCCAGACATCTGCCAAAGCATCAACATTCGCTTGCAGCGCAAGCGGGGGACAGCATACTTGACATGAAGATTATCTCCTATCACAAACTCGTCCTTGTCCTTGACGAGCTTCGACAGCGCAAGCACATTCGTGCTCCCGCCATAGATGGGTGCACCGGGGTACTCGGCAGCCTAGCCAATAAACGTGACATCATTTGAATGGGTGGTCATGGACAGAGCACTAACAAAAATCTAGTCACCGGTTAGGTTGGTGGGATGATGGCAAGCGGTAAGTAAATGGAGACAGACCTCGTTCCCGCCGCTGTGATCGTTGTGATGATGTGTCGTGATTGCGGCAACAATTGAGACCCCTAGACGCTTGGCGGCAGCCTGTACTTTTGGCACATCATACGGGTCGACTGCAGCAGCCTTGTTGGAAGGCTCGTCGACGAGCAAGTAGGCGTAATTATCCTGTCTGACGGGCACGGGCACAACTCTCATGGTGACTCGGGTGGACAGGCGTCGGAGTGGAGGACGTGGAAAGGGGAAAAGCGGTCGCATGAGTGAGGCACTGCACTGATCAGTGATATTTTAGTGTCTCTCCCAAGCTGATACCATCCCAGCGCTGATTTCTACCTGGTTTTTAGGTAAAATCCGTTGACGCTTTGTCTCCCGCATCCCCCACCATCCAGATGCCGAGTCCTGAGGTCGTTCTCGCCGTGAGCCCGTCGTCGCGAACTAGGCGGGTGTGCTGCTGACCCTCCTTGCCAGAAGCGCCAAGGTTGTCACCCACCGAATACAACCTGTCCCTATTCCTCGTCGCCGCCATCTTCAGCGACCTCCTCCTCCAGCTCTACTTCTTCTGCCACACCAACCAGTACGGCTACGTCCACCCAATCCGCATCGCCCGTCGTAGCAGCAGCTACGTCCTCCTCCACGTCCGACGCGGGCACCATTGCCGGCTGCGTGGTCGGAGGCGTCGTATTTCTCGTCCTGGTCGTGCTCGGCATCCTCCTCTACCTACGCGTCCGCAAACGTAACCGCACACCACCCTCGTCCGAGTTCATGAATTCCCTCAAGGCCGGCGCCACCCCCGTCCTTCGCTTAGACTCAGGCGCCGAGTACACGCCCACGCTTGCTGAAAAAGGCGGCGTTTACACCCAATATCCACCCGCTGTCCCGCTCCCGTTCATGCAAAATTCATATTACACCAGTCCACCGATGCAGAACATGAGATTCCCAGACGAAATGATGGTCATGACAGACATCCCATCCGGACGGCCAAGCGTCGAGACGCCGCTTCATCCCCAGAGATTCTCCTCACAACATCACGCCAACGACTCGTTTGTCTCACGACACCAACCAAGTGCGAGTGTCGGGAGTAGGAGGGAACTGTGGGGGGGCGAAACTGATATTGCCTCGGTCGAGTTGTCGTCTGTGCACCAGTCTCCGACGCGTGTGGACTCCGTCCTCCAGTTCGCGCCACGCATTTCGTTGGATGACCCGTCTGCGCAGTCTTCATATCCGTCTCATTCACCAACATCATTGCAACCCTTGCGTCGTCAACAAAGTACTGCGCATTCGTAGTTTGCAATCTGTACTTTTGGCTACTTGGCTATGTGCTTATGCTCAATCCCCTTAATTTATACCCTCGTAAATGATTATTACGTAATGACTGTGCAATTACACGTCGTCCGTCGGTGCCAGTCAGGGTAGCAGCACACAATACTAGTGAACATGTTGGATCACTGCTCCATTTCGCACAAAGGTACGTATTTGAGCGGTGTTCAAGACCCGGTTCAAACCTTGATTGTAGGGGGTGTTGTACTCTGGTCGCGCTCGTTCACACCCGAAGCTTCTCATATAACTTCCTCCGCTGCATCGCCGGTCAACTCTCTTATCCGAGAAGCACTCATCGAGGGTCGAACCACCGAAGAAAAATACGAAAAGGACGGGTATGCAGTCAAATGGACGTTCGTCAACGACCTCGAACTCATTTTCGTCGTACGTGCTCCTTCCAAACGCCCCCCACAGTCCGTTTTGACCACCTCCACCACAGGTCGCGTACCAGCGCATCCTGCAACTCACCTATGTCGAAGATCTCCTGACGGCTATGAAAGCGCTCTTTATCAAGCTCTTTGAACCTTTTCTCGCTACGTTTGTCGCCTCGCTGCATGCCATGAACAACGGTAAACAGCCTTCCACCGCACGGGATTCGTCTTCCTCTTGGAATCTCGCAAAGGCGTTTGACGGCTGGGACAAGGTATTCGACAAGTTGCTCAAGGGTATCGAAGAAAAGGCAGCACAGGTAACGAATGGCGAACCGTGGTGCTCGTACAGTATATTCATACGTTTGTGTAGGAACGCAAGTCCCGATTCAGGCCTGTCACTCACGTCGAGCACAACACGCCTAGTGTTCCTTCAGATGATCTCAGTACGCGTGCGTTCGAGCTTTGACCCCTTTTTTTTCTACTTTTGATGTACATCTGCCTCACAGTGCCCTCCGAGTCCTCGGATGTACCGCAGGACGGGCAACAGATAGCGAGAAATGCGCAGGCACTCAAAAACAGGTTGCGTGGTCGTGGGGGTAGGCGCGGTGGGAGGGGGATGTCGCGCGTCGAGTCAGGGAGCGGACGAGACGGCATCCCTACGTCAGAGTAAGTCCTCCAAGTTCGATCATCACACCATCTCATTTCCTCCCCCTCATCCAGCAACGAATCTACCAAACGAAAAACAAAAACAAAAACAGGGCGAAAATGGGGTGACGAGACGCCCAGCGAATCCGACATGGCATCGCTGGACTTTAGTCATGATAAAGCAGATTCTGGCGCCAACGGGCGTCTGACGCTTGACTTGCAGAGTCTCGTCGACGAAGCCTCTTTGGGAACGAGAACCAAGGATGGGATGTATGAAGTCAAGGATTGGGACTTTGGTTCCAAGGAGGACGAGACCGACAACGTGATTGCGCGGGCACTTCGATCGGATGCGTCGAAGCAGTCAACAAGCTCTCTGGGTTCATTGGGTTCCCTCTTTGCACGTCTGACGGGGTCAAAGGTGTTGACGGAGGACGACCTGAAACCCGTGCTGGAAGGTATGAAGCAGCATCTCATGAAGAAGAACGTCGCGAAAGAAATTGCGGACAAGGTGTGTGAGGGTGTCGGCGAGAGCCTCGTCGGCAAAAAGGTCGGCGGATTTCAGAGTATGTGTGTTTGGATGTGTGGGTTGGCGTTGCACTGAGTTCATATCTAGCGACGAACAATGCCGTCCGAGCGGCACTATCGACTTCGTTGACCAGAATCCTCACACCCAAGACCTCCACCGATCTATTGTTGTCCATCCGGACGAAACTTACTTCACCTCTCCCTTCCTCCCAACAACGAATTCCATACAGCATCGTATTCGTAGGCGTGAATGGCGTCGGCAAGAGTACCAACTTGTCCAAGGTCTGTTTTTGGCTCATCCAGAACGGCTTGCGCGTCTTGATCGCTGCTTGCGACACCTTCCGGCGAGTATACGTGTTTTCATGCATCCTTTTGTTCTCCTAACGTTATCTGTAGGAGTGGTGCTGTCGAGCAACTCCGAGTTCACGTGCGCAATCTGAGCATGCTTGGAGTTGACGGCGCTGGTGATAGCAAAGGCCGCGTGGAGCTCTATGAGAAAGGGTACGGAAAGGACGCTGCAGGAATCGCAAAGGAAGCGATCGCACACGGTTGGTTTTCCCGACAAGGCTGCCTAACACACTGAGTTGACCCCTCGGCACAGCAAAAGACAATGATTTCGATGTCGTACTCGTCGACACGGCTGGTCGTATGCAGGACAACGAGGTACGGCCGATGTCGCCCTCGTTTCGCGATACTCATATTCAAATACACCTATAGCCGCTGATGAGGGCATTGGCCAAGGTAACTACAACCATCTCTCGGCTGCACGTGCAATGACACGTCGACATATCCTAGCTCGTCGCTGTCAACAACCCAGACAAGATCCTCTTTGTGGGAGAAGCCTTGGTAGGTAACGAAGCCGTCGACCAACTAACCAAATTCGACCGCGCCCTGCGCGATTTCTCGGGCGCCTCCACGAGCAAGAGCCGTGGTATTGACGGCATGGTGATTACCAAGTGGGACACCGTCGATGACAAGGTAACGTTTTTTTTGGCAGTCTGGAAATGGGGGGGGGAATCAGGGACCACACGACCGATGCTGATCTGTGTTTCCACCAAAGGTTGGTGCTGCGCTTTCCATGACCTACGTGACAGGACAGCCTATCGTTTTCGTTGGCTGCGGTCAGGTTCGTGATTTTATGTCCCTGATGCTGACGTGAACGAGACTGATGGGGACTTGTTCTGATGTCGCTAGACTTATACGGATTTGAGACAGCTGAGGGTGTCCAACGTGGTACAAGCTATTTTGAGCGACTAAAAAGAGGGGGGCCGTGGGGTGTTGTTATAGCTCGTGATGCGCATGATGATGCGTTTCATTTTTTATTTATTTAGGCATTCAGGACCTCGTGACAATGCCACTGCATTGACCGTTGCAACGTTGACGGCCTTAGGCCTCGGATCGACTTACAAACGCGGCGTCATGTGCACACTCGAGCACGGGTTGTTTCGAACGTCCCTTTTTTCTAACCCGCCACAGGTTTCAGTGTTAGAGCTTTGCCAAGTACTTGGTTGGACGCCGCAGTCGTGGCAAAGGCCAAGTGGCAATCTCTCGCCCCCTCCCACCCTGGACAGGAATGGTGTTTGAGGGGGGCGTCCAACCGGTCGCTAGCTTGGTGACTAACCTGTATCGGTTTTCACGGCACCCGCATTGACGTTTCGACATGTTGGCATTGCGAGATCCCCCAAAAAAAACTACCTCGAGGCTCCAAGATTAAATGTATTCCTTTTTATCGTCGATGATTGTGCGATCCACAGTACCGCGGATGGCGGTCCATCGACTGCGCATATGTACAGGTCAGCCTGTTCGATGGATCAGTACTAGTGGACGCCCCCACGGGGCGGTGGTCTAGACGAAGCGGATTTTTGAATACTCTCGGTTATCAACGGGACTTGAACATCGAACGTTTGAACAGCAGTTGGGTCTCGCAGCAACTCACTAGACCTAAACGCATTTTGGCCATCAAGACACGAAAACAAAAAAAAATATCGGCATGATCGCATGTATCACATCGCACCGCATGTGACTGCGTACCCGAGCACGTACTCGGCACCGTGGTTAACGCATCTTCATCTTGCACTCGTCCCTCGGTTCCACACACAACCATAGGGGGATGTTTAGACTATGAAACATGGAAGAAGCCAACCCCACCGAGTCTATTTGATCATTGTGGCACAGCTTTGCATTCGGCAATCAAGGACACTGGCATATTTGATGGGTATTCAGTTGATTCGGAACAAAGGGTGTGTGTGTTGGTTTGGACAGGCGGGGTCCTCTGGCATTGGTATTGGCAAGGGCGATGCGCGCGAAGAAGGTCGTACGACCTGTCAGTCGAATCGGACAGAGTGTGTGTGTTTGTGTTGCTGGGCATCTGACTCTTGTTTTGAGGGGGGACTCCCAAGGGCCGCCTTCAACATGACTTGGTCCAGCGTACATATGCTATCACCGAACGAACGTTGGGGACTCGGAGGGCGACTCCCTCGCAATTCCGGAAATGCCTTTAGGACCGGCGTGTACCGACCATCCGCCATTGGCAAAGTGCTTGGAAGCGTATGTGATGATTCCTGATACATTGCCAACGTTGCAACCATTGACATGGTCTCTGGTAGTATATCGGATAGTACACCCGCCTGTCATACGATGGTCGCGGGAGAGCGGGGTTCGACTCCCCGCCAGAGAGACTAATTTTTTTCCTCCTGTGACGATGGCACAGCAAGGCACCTTGCCACAAGAGGGCTCCAACGTAGCCGTCGTCATTTAATGTCACGAGATATACACCGTAGAATCCATCTCCTGGCCGTGTGGCAAAAACGATACAAAAAATAGAACAAAAACAGCCATTGCTGGTCACAACTACATATAAAAAGGGGTGGAGACAACTTCCGACGGATGGGAGCGCATCGCCAACTAACTCGAATGGTTATTTTCTTCAAGCCATTTTCGCACCTCCTTCTTGTTGATCATGTTCATCAACCGGACACGTTCCTCCTGCGTGCGATCCCGATAGAGCCGCATAATCTGTCCACAGACGCTCCACACGTCATCCCAGGCGGCGTCGAACAACTCCCACCAACAGTTGGGTGGCGTGGAGGGAAGTGAGATACCCAGATGGCGCACGGCAAGGAGGATCGCAGCGCTAACGATGGTTGGGACGGCGTACAGTGCGTACGCCGGTGTTTGCAGTCTAGACGCACGTTCGCATCAAGGCTTCACAAGTGCAGTCAAACCACGCACGCGTCATTTAAATAACCCCACGCCTTTGCACACGCGTCCTTGTGATTCATGAGGCCAAGCACGCGGAGGTAATTAATGAGCGTGCCGTAGGGCAACACGACGTGGACATTGAACCCGAGGCGTTTGAGAATTTGCATTTCGGCGACGACGATGGCGTCTTTGAGGTCGTAGAACGTGTTGCCGAAATACGACATGGGTGCGTATTTGAACTGTTCAGCGTCCTTTTGTGCGATGGGCGGCGTGAGCGCGTGTGTGTTGCGTTGGAGGAGGAGGTCGTAGATGTTGATGAGGTCTCGGATCCGAAGCGGACATTCTTCGAGTTTCGAGGCGAGATAGAGCGCGCCCATACCCACGTCCTGTCAGCGGAGAGGGATTTGTGAAGTTCAAAGGCGAAAGACGGGAGGGAAGAGCGGTGCCTGACCCCTATGCTGAACTGCTTCATCGAGGACGTATACCAGAAACGCTGGTATAAGATTTGAGCGGTAGCGACGGCCACCTGTTTTCTTGGGAGGAAGGGGCAGCATTATGGGTGGGTCATGGAGGTGGTTCGGACACGCACTGTTTGAGAAGGACGCCGGCTTCGTGTATGAGTTTGCAGCCGAACGCTCTGAGATCCTCTTCCAGTTCTGGTGGGATACCATCTTCACAGGACGGTGTACGTTCGATTTGAGCGAGCGTCGCGAGCGGGACGAGGTCGGGGGCGGCTGCCATGACGCGAGGCGAGAGAAGGGTATGTGTATGTAAAGTCGGCCAAACAAGAAAAAAAGAAAAACGACATTGCATCCCAAAAACGAAACAGTCTGAGGTCTCCGTTTTGGCACAATGTCAACTCATCTCCCCGCCAAACCCGAGTTCTCGAGGACAGCGAACGCGCGGTCCGAACCAGGAGACGACCGGCGTCTTAGTGGTCCCGCGCGGGCATCACCAGACCGGTACGCTCATCAACGGGACGACAGAGACAGAGACAGAGATAGAGATGCACGGGACCGCGAACGCGGAAGCCGTTCGCGGTATACTCCCAGTGGGCAAAGGTCACCTCCCCCACGTTCTGTGGATACTTATATTGCCGGTTCTCGTGATACTTATCATGGGAGGGAGTACCGCGGGTATGATGATGCCCGTGCCAGAGACGACCGCAGGAATGACTGGGATCGCGACCGAGACCGGGACAGAGACAGAGACAGGGATAGGGATAGGGACAGGGACAGGGACAGAGACAGGGATAGAGACAGGGACAGGGACAGAGACAGGGATCGGGACCGGGGACACTACAGACGAGACAACGCCTGGACAGCCCGGAACGACTATAGTCCAAACCGTCCCACGTCGAGTCGAAGAGGATATGGTCCCAGGGAAAATGACTGGCGCGGTCGGGACGACTACAGAAGAGAACGAAACTGGGAGCGAGGGAGGAGTCGGGATCGTGATGATCAACGGCCCAGAGATCGCGAACATGACAGACGACCCGCTTCCCCGACTTATCGTCCTGCACCATTATCGCCTCGCCGTGGTGAGTCCGTTGTTACTCATATTGTTGCATATATTCATAATGGGTTAGACCATCACCATTTCCCCCCTCGCCGGGCCCAACCATTGTATCCACCTCGAGGAAGGCGCTCGACTTCCCCTCGAAGTACGGGAAGTAGGTCTCGTAGATCATCTCCCTTGCCTCGCGCGCGGCATGAGCCGGTAGATACCCATCAACCTCGCGATATTCCTCGACCACCAAAAAGCCCAGCTCATCGTAGAGGAAGTCCCAGCCCAAATCGATATCCACGTTCCGTATCGAGTCCCACACGGTCAACAGCACCCGAGCGCCGATCTCCCGAGCCAGCGGGTCGTCAACGCCACCACCTTGATGAACGGGAAGCCGTGCCGGGTGGATCTGAACCTGTTTGGGGAGAAGAACAACCCACTGAGGGTGCTGTGGTTTTGGATGGTAAAATAAAGGTCGAGATGACTACGGAGTCGCTTGCTAAAGGAAAGGATCGTTCTGACGACCGAGATGAGGAACCGCCTTGCAAAGCAGAATCACCTGGACGGACCGATTCCCCGTTGGAGTTTCAACAGCAATTGATACCAACTCTTGAAACTGTTGCAATGCCATCAAGCGAGGTGGCTGTCACAACACCATACTTGCCAACTATTCCCAGGTACGAGGCGAAACCTAGGTTTAGCGCCGCATATGAGGGCGAGGCGAGTCTGTCTGATCAAATTACACTGATTGGTATTTCATGATAGCAAATTTTTTATATTTCAGTACAACCGTTTGGAAGCTCATCGCGCTCATGCAGCAGCCGAGTGCCGACGTTGCTTCAAGGCAAGCCGTCGAGCGTTTCACGAGCTGGAGATGACCACGCTGGACTTGCGTGCCGCGCAGCATCGCCGAGAGCTCGCGGAAGCCCACCGTAAAAAGGCACACCATGGACAGCTTGGGATTGATGCCGAGACTGTGCAGTGAACAAGTGATCGTGATCGTAATATGTAGTACATTAATGCAAACACGATATTTGATTACACACGATGTGCGTCCGAGATGGATCGGAATGCAGCGCACAGAAGAAAGCGCGGTTCTGAAACTGACCGATGAGTCCGAGATAGACACGGAACGCCGCAGGGACGTGCCAGCATTGCCTCAAACAACTCCGTGGCTGACATGTTGAGCTGCGGCGCGCGGTGGTAAGACGACTGATCGGATGGTGGGCGAAGATAGCTCACGGTTACACACAGTGGGTGCTTCTCGCCGGGAGCGGCAGGTAGTGGTAGGTGAATCCCGCTGGCTGTCAAAGGTGTATTCTGCGCGGGGATTTTGCTAGGTGGAGCGATAAGGAGGTAAGAAGGGGATAGGGAAGAAAAGGGACTGACCGAGATAAAGGCATGGAGGGTGGCCAGATGGCGCATCCTATGACGTATGGGGCTGTGGCTAGAATGATCCTCACAGGGGCGGCAAGACCAAGGTGGCGGGATGCATGTGGGTGATGCTCGGTATGATACAAGTAAGGTATGGCGTAAGTATGATGCAAGTACATATATGCGGCGTGTATGCGAGATGCCACCTGGTCCATCTGTAGGTGGCAGCGTGTCAAAGTGTAACAAGAAGGACGCTATAACGTGACAAGATGTGAGAGAATGACAAACGGGAGCGGAAGGAGAGACCTTTGTGAGACAGGGGAGGGATACGAACGCATATGGGCAGACTATGTGCGGGAGCGATTGTTGCCAGAGCGATGGGAAGGGGAAGGGTGGTCCCTAGGACGGTGTATGAGACGAGATATGCGACGGTGGATACCGGGACGACGCTTTGATTGTGGCTGAGGGTCGTCGTCCATGTCGCGTTTCCGTTTCGAGGGACGGTGGGTGTACGGGGGATGTGAGAGATCCTCGTCGGTGTCGGGCAAATCGAACTGGAGGAATGTCGGGGAGTGGTAGGGGAGTGGACGTGGTGCGAGGAGAGGGACGTCACACACGACCCGTATGGTGTTCGGCGCGGGGGAGGGGGAGATGTCGGCGGAGGTGGAAGTGGAGGAGCAAGTATCTGACGGGGAGGGGGGGACTGTAGGGTGCGATTAGCGGGGTGCGGGGAGAGACATATGAGAGTGCGCACAGTCGAGAAATGGGAAAGCGGGGAGGAGAGAGTGCCATTGGGGGAGGATGTTATCGAGGGGGGAGAGAGGGGGTAGGATGGGTGGGTGGAGTGGTGCAAAGGGACGAAAGAGACGTGAGGTTGACATGGGTTGTATGAGAGAGGGGAACGCATTTCGAGGTCGGTTATAACCGTTGGAGGTGAGACTCGGATAAACTCGATACACGTACGTAAAAAGTCGACCAAGCCAGTTCTCTCTCCATCGGCCATGGCGTCCATCACAAAGCACGTTGCTGTCCGCTATCCCTACTTCATCCGCCGCAATTCACGTGGCTCACTTCCCGTCTACTCCGACGTTCGCAACGCCCACACACGCTACCACATCCACATCAGAAACGTAGACGGGCGCGTCGACGTGAGTCCCGTTCTCATTTTTCTAACTCCCCCTCACCCCCTCCCAGTCTTTGGCACAGGACCTCAGGCAGTCCCTCTTCGACCCCGCCTCGCCACACGCCCACCGTCTCACCGTCAAGGTCCACAACCAAAGACACGTCATCCTCTCTGGCGGACGCATCAAGAGGGACGTGATGGCGTGGCTCACAGCCAAAGGTTTCTAACGCCTTGCCTGCCATGCCACAACAATCCCCGCTTGGCACCCATACATGCCGTTGCCGGCTTCCATAGGTTTCACTGCATCATATATATCTAGTACCCTTGTCATTAAATAGCCGTCATATCCCTGCCTTTGACCCCTTGTTCACTATTCTGGCATCCCAATGCAACAAACAGCAGTCGATCACGTCCCATCATGTCATAGTCAGCTCTCACATTCAGGCCCACTATCCCTCTTGTAGTATGTACCTGCGCTGACAAGTGGGGCCATCGTTCCGAGTGCTGCGCCCAAGCCAACTAGATTGAGACACGTCCGCAACATAGCCCCCGTTATCGCGCTCGGGTCTTTCCCGTACTCGTAATCGTCTGATGCGCCATGCGTGCCTTCCTTTGCGTGCGAGGTGTGATCAGCAGGCTCCCCTCAGCTGTCTCTCATGTCATGTCTGACTCGAAAATCCCCACTCCTAAAGTTTAATTTATTTTTCACGGAGCGATTGTTTCCGTTCCCGATTGACTATAGCTGATTCCAACATGTGACTCACTTTCCCTTTTTTTTTTTCCATAATTGACAGCCTTGATCCTGCATCCTCACCATGGCTACCCCTGTTCCCCCGACGTCTTCTGCACCCTCTGCAAATGGTGTCCCCATCGGTGCAGTCGGTGGTCCGGCATCAGCAGCAGCACCCGCTCGCTCCGCACAGCGTGATGGCGGAAACACCAGCCTCGGTACATTTGGAGTACGCATCAAATCCTCTCCCTCTTCCTCTTCACCCAACTTCATCTTCCCCAGGTCAAATCCGGTTTAGCACAGATGCTCAAGGTGCGTCTCGACACGCCTCCACACAGCCCACTATTCCGCTTCCATCATCTCGCCTGTACGTGACTATTAATGAACGATTTTGGCCATATGTTAGGGGGGCGTCATCATGGACGTCGTCAATGCCGAGCAGGTAACGTCTTATGACTCCCAATACTCCCATGGTCGACCTGACGCACAACGCTTAGGCTCGCATCGCAGAAGAAGCAGGTGCCTGTGCCGTCATGGCACTCGAGCGCGTTCCCGCCGATATCAGAGCAGAAGGGGGCGTCTCGCGAATGGTAACATCACATGTCACCCCTTTTTGTGCACGCACACCTCACTTGGTATCGTAGAGTGACCCCGGAATGATAAAGGACATCATCAATGCCGTCACCATCCCCGTCATGGCCAAAGTTCGCATCGGACACTTTGTCGAGGCGCAGGTACGACTCATTTGTGCTCAGTTGTATTCATATCTTTCACATGTATGCGTAGATACTTCAAGCGGTTGGCGTCGACTACATCGACGAATCGGAGGTCTTGACACCCGCGGACGAAGAACACCACATTAACAAGCACAGTTTTAAAATTCCGTTCGTCTGCGGCGCCCGCAATTTGGGCGAGGCACTACGACGTATCTCCGAGGGCGCTGCGTTCATCAGGACAAAGGGTGAAGCAGGCACCGGCAACGTCGTCGAGGCCGTTCGTCACCAGCGCACCGTCACCAGCGAGATCCGCAAGGCTAGCGTCATGAACGAAGAGGAACTCTATGCATACGCAAAGGACATACAAGCTCCATTCCATCTATTAAAGGAGGCGGCCCGTTTGAAACGGCTCCCCGTGGTCAACTTTGCCGCTGGTGGGATCGCAACTCCCGGTACGTAAACGATCACACACACGGGTATGTGAGTTCATCTAAAGTCTCGTGATAGCGGATGCTGCGCTGATGATGCAACTTGGCTGCGACGGAGGTGAGTCGATGCCTCACTAACATTAATCACGCGTAGTAATGATGTGCAACCAAGTGTTTGTCGGATCTGGTATTTTCCACGTACGTTCTCCGTGCCTCGTTTGACCTGAGACCTAACCGGCGCCATCATCCCAAGTCTGGCGACCCAGCCAAGAGAGCGAGGGCCATCGTCCAAGCTGTACGTTTTCCGCGTTTCTACGCACGATACGCGCTCACCCGAAAACTCCAGGTTACCCACTACAACAATCCGAAAGTTCTCGCCGAGGTACGGAGCGCAGATAAGAACTGACAAAAAAACTTGACACGTTTCTCCGCAGATTTCCGAGAATCTCGGAGCACCCATGGTCGGTCTTACAATGTAAGTCCCGCACCCGATCGTGAAAACAACTCATACAAACAATGGAATTTCTCATTTCTTCGTACAGCGACGCAAACATGAAAGGCGGACGTCTCGCGGAAAGGGGCTGGTAAATGACGTTGAGATGTACGAACTTAGATCACATATAAAACATCTTCTTTAGCATGTTCTTGTGGGCTCCCTGGAAGCCAGATTTCCATCGGTCGAGGTTGAAGCTACTCTTGCCAGACGTGACCGAGGCAGAACTGTCGTCGTACTTGAGCTCAGGGGGAAAATGGAAGTTTGCGCGACCGCAAACGAGCTGCTCAAAAGGGTCAGCAATCCTAGCCAGCCTGCTCGCAGGCAATTTCACATACATCGGCATCTACGGGTCAACGGACGTGAGTTAGAGACCAAGACGACTTTTTTTTTTGCCAGGCATAGTACTCACAATACACGGGAGCCGGAATGGAAACGGATCGGGTCGCTCGAGCGTAGGCGTGACACAAGACAAAGGAGAGCTCCTGCAGACTAGGGGGTGCGGAAGCTCGGTCACTGACGTCTAAATCATACCACAGACTCACCTGTCGATGTTGTTCGAGAAATTTTCGTCCTGGATGACGATGTAATGAGAGGGCCTGCTTGCTGGAAAAGGGGCGATCACGGATGTAGAACATGCAAGGACGAATACGGGCAAAAACACTTACTTCCCAACAAACCACCATGAGATTGCAGGTAGTAGTCCTTGGCGATGGGATTTCCGATGCCCTGGTCAGCAACAAATCCTGCCGGGCAGTTCCCGGACCTGTCTGCATCCCGCCTTACAATACCATGATGTTTGGTGCAGTGCAAAAAGCTAGATCGAAACTTACTCGTTCTGTGGGAAGAACCGAACGTGGTGACTAGAAGAGCATCGCATTGAGATCGAGTTCGGAAGTAGAGATCAAATACTGACCGTTTGCCAACAACGATATAAGTTATGGTCGGCTTCGACCCTTGTGGCTTCCTCACCCTCCAAATTTCGTCAACAGCAGCTGGGCAAAAGGAATCAATTAATTGTGTTCCGAATAAGGAGGTGGAACCAACCTTTGATATCCCCGATCTCCTTCTCCGCGACCTTGCTATATTCACCCTCGGACAGCCCATCACGGAAAAATACAACTCTCCCGGGGGCTGTACCATGCTCCTTGCCAAAATCATCAAACGCTTGCTAACGGGCAATTCAGGGACTTCTGTCAAACTATCCGGATAATACACTTACAAACACCATGTATCGTAACTGATCTATTGTCTCCAATCGTGGTGGCTGAATGGTTGTGTAGGCATTATATTTCATTCCTTGTCGGTCATAAGAAGCCACAAGTGCGGCAACGGAAGGTTGATCATGCACGCCAGGTGCTGGGTGACCTACATCAGCCCCTGTTTTCTGTCAGGTAATTTTCCTACATTAAACGTCGAAAATCAGAGTCACCCATGATGATAAAGGGTTTTTGAGCAAGCTCTATCAACACCCTAGATTGAGGTACTGCATTAACGCCACCCAGTTTTGCATTGATCCTTCAGATAGGAATATATCAGGGACTTGTACAAGGAAAGCTCGACACCTACTTCATCGCCACATTATTGCAATACTGATCATTGGCCCGAGCAACCTTGTCGACACGCTGAACAAAGTCAGGGAATCGAAAGGAGTAACTAGAAAGTCAAAACTTACAACACATTGTGTGATAACCTAGAATAAATTTATGACGTCACTATGTGGTCTGCGAGACATTGGTTCACTTACCCCTTCCTGAACATCTCCATGACGTTTAACTTGAAATCGGATTTCAGGAGCAGATGGTGGGAGAATGACCAAAATCAAGTCGGGCTGGGGAGCATTGTGCCTAGCAGTGGCTTGTCTAGCGGCCTGAATTAAATCCTGCATATACACGTTATATATGAGGCATAATAATCGTCTTAAACGAGAGAATACTAACTTGAGTTACATTGCTTCCGTTCCCGTTGATGTAGACCTGGAGAGGAGCCATTGCTTCTAGGATTCAGGATATGTCTACACGCAGAAAAACTGAGAGAACTTACACATCCCTAACAAGATCGAGTGAGAAATATGAGGACGGTGAACATTGAATTTCACGTACCTAGCTTCTGGCAATTCTCTGCAATCATCCTTACGAACCGCTCATTCGCTGGCCTGTCCCTAGCTGGATTGGGACTATAATCAACAACAGCCCAGCAGCTTATGTTTTTTGCCTCTTTGAATTGTTGATTCACTGCGTTCCAAGCTCCAAATTTCGGGGTCTAAGGTAAGATTAGTAACGACATTCACTCTTCTTTGAAAGGATAATTTACCAATAATTCGGGACCATGATACTTCATGGGGGGAGTCGAAAGAACTTTGCCATCGATGAGAGTGGGTGTCGTAGACACCACCATCTCAGCATCTCTCACGAAAGGAGATGAGGCATAGTCCAAGGCCTCATAGAAACAACCGGAAGTTAGGGATGTATGACATGTCTAACGCGAGTACTTACCGCTCCATTACCTCCAATTCCACGGCGGATGGCCTCAAGTCGGGCCTTGGGTTTGTCGGAAGTAAATTCGACCATCTTCTTGGTCAACTCTTGCGGCAACCTGCGCGTAAATCGTTGATTGGGCGCGACAACGCACAGTTCGATGGGCACAATGCTTCCGCCGCCAATTCTAACACCAACGGCATCCGGATACCTGAGCGTAATGTTGTACGCTTCCCTGAAATATGCCTATTCATAATAACCAGTGAATGCAAAGGGATAGATATAACGTGGAATGTACCTGGACTGTTGTGCTTTGCACGACACCTTCAGCCTTATCTTTATTCCATTCAAATTGTTCGAATCCCCCGCGGGGAACGATCGACTCGATCTTCTTCCTGCCCTTGCGGTGCGTGAATGTAATCAATATTCCTTTGAAAAATTTCTTGAGCTTCGAAAGGTCGGGTCCTTCGCTCAGGTTCAGCGCGCGAGGGTGGGTTGTCCCCAAGAAATTGAGGGCAACTTCGGGCATGGGGCCTTCTTGGTAGCTGGAACAGGTGATCAGAAAGCTTCTAAGAATGTGGAAGGGGCTTACATGATGCCGCAAGACGTATCGATGTTTACCAGAAGTGCTCGGAGCGTAGGGCGAACGCTCCTACACACCGATTAGCGATCAACGCTCGTGTTCTTCATCGAGTATCAGAAACAGACACACTGGTAATATCCTTTGAAAATCTCGAGACCACCCCCAAGAGCCCTACTGCCGGCCTCTCGACAGAAGAAAGCTTTCACGTTGTTAGGGTATTTGCTACGCGATGGTGAACGTCAACAATTCAAACATGCGTCTGATTCCGGGGATGACTCACAGGTTGGGTCCTTGACGTACTATGAGTTGAATCAAGTTCAGCGCAACGGCTGCGCGGGGACTGAGCTGCGTGGTCCGACCATCGAGGAGGCGTTGAAGGTCCCTGACACACCATACGTAAACAGCCAGTTTGATGGGAACCCTACTTACTCGAAGGTGACTGCCGCCGCATCGACGCGCTTCAGAGTCACCTGGATGACACCCCGTGCTGGACCTGGGCCTCCTCTAGGGGGGCGGTCCGTCATGTTTACATCGAACTATCAGATTGCGTGATCAGTACGCCACGCGTTCACCGACCCTCTAAGCCGACTTACAGTGGCTGCATTGCCAAATGAGAGCACGGTAGAGGAGTAGGCGATCGCATCACTGTCATAAATGACCTTGGGCTCAAAGAGGTCCGGTTGGGTGTGGTTTTGAAGTCTCTCGAAGACCTCGATGCGTCGACGCGACTCCTTCGCTACCTTTTCGTCGCCAAACGCTGGGAAAATGGAAAACACGCATGAGTGGACCGTGGTAAACGACACTGCGTGGGCTCGTAGCACTCACATACTGTAGCGTGACACGCACGCGAGGAAGTGATCGGAATGATCAACGGCGCGTGGTAACGACGTGGAGCTCACCGTCATACTGATAATACACTTTCTTGGGAAGACCAGTGATCTTGAACGAATTGGTAGCAACCTGAAGTCGCCGCAGGGCCTGGGGTGGGCCGCTGGGGCGAGACATGGGATAGATGGAGCAAGATTAAGAGAGGTGAAATTGACGGGGAACTAACTGATGAGAGGGCGAGGGGTCAGCTTTATGTAGCACTTGGTAATCGATAAGAAGGAAGCGGTCGCATAGATGATCGTTTCGTGTCCGTATACGTAGCAGAGACAAACTCGGTCAGCGGGTTCCCCTCATTCGTCCCGGACTCCCACCATCTCATTTCACGCATGGTAAAGACTAGTATTAAAAGGGACAAGCAACAGACGGAGACCAGCTTTAAATGGAAACCAATACTGTCCGACTACACTTTAGCGGTACTCCGGAGAGAAGGTTATATGTAAATGAAAGAATATCGCTCCTATTGTACCGTATGCGTGATGCTGACGATATCCTCGGACGAAGTTGATGTCAAAGAGACGTAAACCAGCTCTGCTAGTACACCACAGGTGTTCCCATTCAGCAGCATCCACCAGACTGCTGCTGCTGCACAGATTGGCCAGGAGTGACGGTCGAGGACTTTGCCCCACCGGCGGGTGTTGACGTGGATCCCATTCTGAAAGAACTGTTGGTATCTCGTCATGATGCACGGGGGGATTGCCTACCTATCCTTGATTTGCTTGGCCATAGTCAAGAACGCCTGCTCAACATTCGTTGCGTTCTTGGCTGAGGTTTCCAAGAAAGGGATGGTCAATTGATCGGCAAACTCCTGAAACAAGGATGAAGAAGGCGGGCAAGGGCATACACATCAAGAACCAGTTACCTTTGCCACGCTGTACTCGACCACCTTCTTGCTCGTAAGGTCGGACTTGTTCCCTACCAACAGCTTGTTAACACCCTCCGACGCGTATCGGTCAATTTCCTGAAGCCATTGCTTGACGTTCGTAAAAGTGTCTAGGGGATCCGGTTAGCAACCATCATTGGGTAAAGATGATCAAGTCTACCGTTGTCCGTGACATCGTAAACGACGATGATGCCGTGAGCACCTCTGTAGTAGGACGAGGTGATCGTGCGGAAGCGTTCCTGACCTGTTTCACAGTTGTGAGCCAGAGTGTGTAGAGGGTTAGAAGAGAACGTACCGGCAGTATCCCACTGAAATGTGCGTAGAATGGGGTCAGTAATTTTGGTAAGGCATAAGGTTGAATACCAAGTGGGATGGCTCATGGATAACGTTGTAACGTAGGAGGAACGACCGAGCAAACCCCGAGATAAAGAAGCTGAAAGAAAGACTCACAATCTGGAGCTTTACAGTCTTTCCCTCGAGCTCGATAGTGCGAATCTTGAAGTCTACGCCAATGGTGCTGATATAGCTCTCCGTGTATGTATCATCTGCAAACCGAAGAAGCAAACAAGACTGGAGGTAGATGAATTTTGAGCAAATTGACATGGATTGCCACAAGGCAGAACGGACCTTTCCAACACCAGAGTCGCCGATGAGGAGAAGCTTGAAAAGGTAGTCGTACTCGCTGGTATGCATGGTGAGTGTTGTGAATGAAACGAAAGGGTTTGGACGTTTAGGTCGGTGGTTGAGTTGGCCAAGAGAAGGAGCTGTGTACTGCGTGACGCGTGGCCAAAGGCGTGACTTGGCCGACAAATTGAAACCGCTGCACCGCCACACACCCCTCCGAGTGCCGCCCGGCCTCAAACTGGTTTCCACTCATTTTCTGCCATCTTCGCCACCGTGAGCCATCCAGAGGGTCATCGTTCAGCTGTACAGTGCAGGTCTGACATTGTAAAAGGTGATAATGCATACAATGATCATAATAATTTGGGTTCTGGAGGAAAGATGCTCTTCTACAAATACATTGGGGTTCATGCGCTATTTGTTCGGATCTGTTTCATCCCTAGGCCCAGCAGTTCGGCAAGCCTATCACCAGCAACCATGAGATATTTATCTCCTCGGTCTGTTACTTAGACGATAGGAAGGCTCAGTGACACATGGCACGTGACCACTACACGGCAGCACGTTCGGTACTCCATCGCAGCTCTATCGTGTTTTCCGTGTCTCTGTTACCTTCTTTTGAGCTCAGCTCATTGTTCAAAGTACGTTTCAAAAGCTCTAGGACCATGGAGCCATCATATCAAGCTGGTGTTCGCCGACCGGACGTGAAGAAGAAACTTGTCGTAGTGGGCGATGGTGCGCGGGATAGTTTGTTCGTCCTTCGCAACATCATTCAATGATATCATACTAAGGCGGGTGCGGAAAGACGTGTCTCCTCATCGTATACGCGGAAAACAGATTTCCAGAGGTGCGCATACATCCTCATCTACTCTCGGTTCCGAGGCTCAGAGAGCTGCTGCTGGGCAGTCCTATATACCAACAGTATTCGAGAATTACGTGACGCAAATTCAGTTTGAGGGAAAGCTGGTGGAACTGGCACTTTGGGATACCGCAGGACAAGAAGAATACGATCGATTGCGACCGCTGAGTTACCCGGAGAGCGACGTGATTCTCATTGTCTTTTCAATCGACTTCCCGGTTAGCCTCGGAAACGTCCAAGATAAGGTTTGCATTTCAACCACTTCCTGCGACAGTCTACATGCCCTGAACTACGGTTTCAAGTGGTATCCCGAGGTGGCACATTTCTGCGAAGGAACGCCCCTCATATTGGTTGGCACAAAGATCGACCTACGACGAGACGACCAAACACGACGTATGCTCAGCGCACAAGGGCAGGTACCGGTGTCGGCCGAGCAAGGCGCCAATGTGGCAAAGGAGATTGGGGCCAAGTACGTCGAATGCTCAGCAAAGACTGGCACTGGTGTCCAGGATGTCTTCAACCTTGCCCTCAAGGAAAGCATGAAAGGCCGTTGGGGAAAGATGGTGAAACAACGGCGTTGTGTAGTTGTCTAGCTCGATGGCGTATGTTCAGGCTGGACTGTCGCGCTGCTTTGCTTATGGTATTTGTACGTACAGATCTTTTCTTGCTATTGCATCCTTGTCACGTTCATAGAAATGCACATCCATAAACAATTTTATTGCTCTTTAAGGCGACAGGACTGGAGCGCGGTTGCAACTCTCCAGGAACGGTAAACTAGCCATAGAAATGCTACGAGGATGAGAGTTGCAGTCCCCATCTCGACGGGAAACAGGTCAAGCTTGGAAGCCACTGGGACTTGAAGCAATGCGTGATACGACGACGCGGTTGGTACCGAGAAATGTGCGAGCGAACCGAGCACGGTCGAATTTGCTACTGGTGACTCGGAGGAAAACGTAGAGGATACACCCGCTGAGGCAACTTCAAAACGTGAGGTAACATTCTATACAGCATACGCACCAGTTTGAGGACAAGCCCAGAAGCACGTAGGGGAATATATTGAGATTGACTGGGGCGATTTCTGAGCCACACTTAGTTCGCCATACCGCGCGTGGACAGGAATATCTATAGTAACTTGTTTCTGGCGAACATCGGCAGGAGTTGCATTTATGAGCAGGAGGGAATTGGCGGTTTGATTAAGAGCGAACACGGGGAGCTCCAGGTTTGATTCGCCCCAGAACTCAAAGGAAAGGTGGCGGTCTATGAGTTCATATCTGTCAATGATGATGCTTTGGGAAAGTGTATACTGTGCAAAGAAAGAGCAGTCTGAATCAGGGGGGTCCAATGCAATTACTGTAGACAGAGTCGAGTGGAATCCATGGTGTGGTTGGAGGGAATGCGAGAGCACTGTCGAGGACATCGAGGACAACGGAAACAGTACTGTTACTGTACCCGCTGGGGGACAAGTTCACACACGTGGTGATATTAGTTGACGAAAGTAGACTTGCCAATCCTTATCAGGCGGAAACACAATGGAAGACCACAAATCCAATCAATTCCCTCCTACTATTGTTTCCCAGCCTGATCCCCCGCAGCCACTCGGAATCCTCGACGATATGCAGGCTGCAGATGGCCTCGTCGACGATGCCCTCCTTTCGGATCGCGCACGCCCCCCAGTCATCTTTGGTGCTGGAGGTCCCATGTACGTCCAGATCCTCACTAAAAACAGAGATTATCTGTCTCATATAGCACACACAGGCTGAAGCAGTTTGATGAGTCTACTGCATCTAGTCGCAAAGGCTCCCAGGCACCAACCCCTCCGCGCTCTGTAGTAGGCATCGGAAACAAAGGTATGTGATTATGGAACATCCCTCACGCCCAACCTGTCAACAAGTACCGTAGTCGCGAAGCCAGATTATTCTGAAGCCAAGATCGTGCTTGCCATGGTAGACTATCCTCGCCTGGTCCTACCCTGAGCGCTGACAGTGTTATCCAGGTTGGACTACCCGCCCGGGGAAAATCATACCTCAGTAATAAGCTCATGCGATACCTCAAGGTTGTCATTCCCATACCCTCCATGACCTGTTTGCTGAGTTGATCCTTAGTGGCTTGAATATGATGTTCAGGTAGACAAGTCCGTAAATCGCTGGATTGACGCGCACTAAAATCTCTCGTGAGGTTTTCAACGTTGGGCAGCTACGCCGTTCCCGTGCCAGGCAAAAGGCATTACAGTTTGTACTGATGACCATTCGACATTCACGGGCTCATGTTATCTATCAGGAGCGGGATCAAGGAAGATCATACAGCGAAATACTTTAGTCACAACAATGTCGAGGCAACCAGGATCCGAGACAAGTTAGCGGAAGATTGTTTGGAGATGCTAATACAGTGGCTGAAGAAGGGCGGTAATGTAGGTATACATGGTGAGATATCACTTCGAGCCGTTCCGAACGTCGGGCACTAAGCATCGCGCAGATGCTACCAACAGTACACGAAGTCGGCGGCAAGTACCATGTCGTCACCACCATTCGTTGAACTTAATGGCATTGCAGAGCTAAAATCGAAGCCCGAGTTGCCAAGGAAAAGGGGATCCATGTCATATTCATCGAATCCGTCTGCAATAATCCTGCTGTGATAGCGGCTAATGTGGCTCTCAAAGTTTCTTCAGGCGATCCAGATTACAAAGATCACCCGAAAGAGGTCGCCGAACGCGACTTTATCAAGCGTATCAAGGAGTATGAGGCCGTTTATGAGACCATCACGGAACCCGACCTCTCGTACCTTCGGATAACCGACGTCGGAAACGAGGTCACTCTCTCACGCATCAATGGGTATCTGCAAAGTCGCATCGCCTTTTATCTCATGAACCTCCACGTGAAACCCCGGAGTATCTTCTTTTCTAGGGTAAGACCCCCTCCCAGGTTCAACACACCGAGCTGAGAACTGGAAGTAGCACGGAGAGAGTCAGTTCAACCTCGAGGGAAAAATCGGCGGAGACTCTGCACTATCCGAACGTGGTCTTCAATATGCCAGTGCACTCCCGGAACTTGTCCGTAAGCATATTGGCAACGCGGCATTGACTGTAAGCCCGTCTTCCTTCCACCAACGACATTCCGTGCTCATCCCACGAATCTCTTCGCAGGTCTGGACCTCTACTCTCCAACGCACAATTCAGACGGCACAGTATCTGCCTTATCCTAAATTGACATGGAAGTCCTTGGATGAGTTGGATGCCGGAGTCTGTGATGGAATGACATACAAAGAGATCGAAGTCAGTGAGACTATCCTTCTGGCCAAGGAAATGCTACTAACCATCGGTTAGCAAGCATATCCGGACGACTTTGCAAATCGCGACGAAGACAAGTTTAATTACCGTTACAGAGGAGGAGAGTCATACCGCGACGTCGTCGTGCGATTAGAGCCTGTTATCATGGAGCTCGAACGACAAGAAAACATCCTCATCTTCGGCCATCAGGCCATCTTGCGATGCTTGTAAGTCCTCCTTATAATTATATCGATCTTCCCCTTCAACTTAGCCGTGGTCTAGATATGCGTATTTCAATGACCTACCACAAGCGGATCTCCCTTACATCAAGATTCCATTGCATACAGTCATCAAGCTGACACCGAAAGCGTACGGTTGTGATGAAGAGAGGTATGAACCTATACCCACCTACCGGTGTTTTACTGTGGCTGATGGCGATCTTCTAGGTATACCTTACCCATAGGGGCAGTGGATACCCATCGGCCCAAGCCTAGTGCTTCTCAGCCGGAAGTGCCTGTGGCATCTTCTACACGGGAATATTACGGAAAGTATGCATAGTGGTTCGACTTACAACATCGACCCTGGATGTCTACTGCAACCTTTGTTGGATGTTTCACTGTATTACCTTGCCCTTACCTGCAAGGTTTCTTGCACGTCCATCTCCAGCTGAACGTAGACTAGGTTTATATTTCTTCGTAGTTTCACAGAGAAACTTCAGGGAGTTCTGTACTCTAGATTTTCTAACGCGAATATTGTATTGATTGATGGCAACATACATGCCCGCCAAACCATTCCGAGTCTAATGGGGATGACTTCTTCCTTGTCCGTGATTCAAATCGGATCGTGTGTGTGTAATGTGCTCCAAATTACCATGTCGCGCTAACCAGTCGCATTTTACAATTCAAGTCCGGACCGACCGGACCGACTGTGGTGACGCGATGAGGGTCGTAAGTTAGACACAACATCCACAGTCTATGTCCACAATTTTCTGGCCGCGTGATATCCATTATGACGGTTATTGCTATGGTTGGGTTAAACATGACACTGTGTGTGTAGCTGGCGTCCTCAACACAAATTCGGTGAGTCAAATCTTTCAGACCTACTCGACATACTCATGCCAGCCAGCGAACCAACGCCGATGCAAATCTAGCGAACACCATCCAGTCGAATGATCTCCGAGCTCTTCTTACTTCGTGTGGGACACCTTCTGTCCTCGGATACGCTTCTTTCTCATCGTCCCCCTCATCGACGACCCCGAACCTAAAGGATCACGATGCGTCACTGTACTTGTAATTCCACACCTCCCACTTTACAAAGATTGACAACGCCTGCAGAATAAATCCACTCCGTTTCATATACTACCATCGTCATACTAAAAGCTCTATGAGGTTCTATGCCGCTGAAGTTGACGCACCGAGCCTTCCTCCCATCCTCAATGAAGCGAAGACACCAGTGGAGGTGTCGCTTGCCCATGACTTCACGCGGAGGAGGGATAGAAAACTCAATGTTCCAGAATACCAACTCGTCGTTAATCTGGTGAGCAGTGCCTAACTTTTCATGCGCCGTTCCGAACGTCAGCACACAGTGGAACGCAGCAAAATCACTCCAAGAAGCTGTAGAAAACGATCGAGCACAGTCTTCGAAGCGCAATGCAAGTCGAAATGTAGACAAAACGTTTGAGCGATCACAAAGCCGCATCACATCCTTGTCATTCCCCGATGTTTTTGAGGAACATGGGTTCTTATCAAGATTGAGAAAGTTTAGTTTCGCGGGTTCGTGTCCTTCTCACCGACGAGGAAATGAGGTACTTAAGCCCACCTCAGTGCGACAAACAGAAGGACGAGCGATGATACTGTATCAGTTAACCCAACGGCGGCACCTCCAATCCAATGAGCATATAGCACTCTCGAGTTCCGCGTACAACAGGTATTGTAGTGGTATGTCAGCGTTTTAACCCTTGTGTGACCCCCATCAAGGCATTATAACAGCATCTGGATAATCTTGAACGATTTGATCATTGGTCTGGCATTTCGCCAGTTCCTCTGTCAGAATCGTGATGCGCTTAACGCCATGGTAGCTGATGGTCTCGAGGTATGGGATTCAGGGTTAATGAGAATTTTATCTCTCGCTTGCTCATCATCCCCTGATAGAGCACCCTCGCTGTTCGCGTTCAACGCGTGTTATTGTGGTTGGATAGCTGGCCCGCAGGCTTGAAACTCAATACGGAGTTGAGCAGATTCTATTCTCATGGGTTCATTGGTCTTATAACACGATGGACAAGTGGGTATTTATCTTATTTTTCACTCGCGGTTGGCTCACTTTCCACCATAGAGCTTCTTCACCATAGTCTATCACTGTTACCCGCCATCAGTTTCGTCATAGAAACCACCAGCCTTCTCGGCGTGACGATGACTCTGTCATTGTCCCTAGATTTAATCAGCGTTCTCACTGCTCACCTACATGCTTGTTACTTCATCTCCTCGACAATCTATCGACATGTACTCTTACTGATCGGTTCGTTGTGGAACCTCTTTCGAGGTGCGGCTCTCCTTGGACTGGTTTTGCAACATCTCATTCGATGTGGACTCCAAATTGATAGGCAGACGATATAACATCCTCCGACATCGTACAGATCCTTGGGATTACGACGTCGACCAACTGCTGCTCGGAACGATCTTGTTCACGCTCGCCGCTCACCTCTTCCCGACGATCCTAGTTTATTATACACTGTTCGCACTGGTAAGAGCTTTCCCATGTCGGTACCGCAACACAGTCCTGAGTGTTCTCGATCAGATGCGGCTCGGGATGATTATCTTGTATGCCAGCTGCGAGACGTTACTGGCTTTCATGAACCATTTTCCGTTGTTTGCCCTCATGTTGAGGAGTAAAGACCCTCAGAGACTGCCTGGTAGGTGAACTAAATGATACCCCTCTTGTACGGGGTCTGACGATTAGGAATCCAGGCGATACATACCTGCAGGTAAATCGCACTGCTCTCGGTTGTACGGTCACGGTCGAGGTACGAAATATTTCCTTGTTGGCGCACGTATTGTTGATCTTTGCAGAGCCACCCACTTCCATATTCAATTGTCTTCGCGCAGTATGGTAGGTTTATTGAATTCCTCTCTAACATAAAGCCGACGTATTCGGCAGCAGACCTTTGGCGGCGACTCGCGCGACATTACCATCCGATTCGTCTCGGAAAGAGGCTCCTGCGAGGGCAAATGCTGGACACATTCCCCCAAGCATCTATAGATCCGCTGTTGGACCATTGACGGCGTTGATTAAGGGGTCCTCGGCGCACGTTCTACGTATCTGCCATTGTCGTTCCTAGTCGTGATTTTAGGGAGGGCCGTCTTTTTATCCGCTGGGACGCTTACTTTGCCTCTACTTCCACTGCAACAAGCTTGCGTTTATGCATCTCCGCCGCACGTCGATTGATATCCAAAACCTCTTGTGTATCCGGAAATCCAATATCCCAATAGCCGGGTGGGGTCTTTGGTCTGTGCCAGTGATGGCGGTGTCGTGAGATCAGTTGTTTATGTTCCTCTGCCTCATCGGTATTTTCCTTGTCGTTGTCCGACGCGTGGAGGTGGCAAGGTGTCTTGCGCTTTGTTGGTGTACGCCAGAGTGGCTGTCGCGAAGCTGGCAATGGTCCCACAGCTTCATAGTACTGGTAGGTAAGGGATTCAGTCGACAGAGGATCCCCACAGCGCATCGCCACTTGCCTCACGACAGCATTCACAGTCACTTCCAAGCATACGCTTTCGTTCTTCTCGATTGCGAACGACAGCATCGTACTGAAAATCCATACCATCATTTCTGTCTGTCCGGATAGAAAACCTGGAGTTGATTGTGTCCATTCCCGACCTGGAGGTACGGATGGTGTCATTACGTGTTAACAACAGACCGCCCATAAAACACGTACGGTACTTGTGCGTATCTTCCTCTGCCTTTGCGAGGCTCGGTCAATGGAGTCGACCGAGAGTGTTCTGCTTTACACGGCATCTCTGCAAACAATTCTCGGTCCAAAGCCACTTCGACAAGCCGAAGCCGACCCACCAATGTTGTCAACAAGTACTGGGGATTTATCATCATGATTGGCAGATTGTGGCGCTGGAAACGGATCTCCGTTGCTGCCGGGAGACGGCGAAAGAACCTTGTGTGATGATCCACCGTGATACGAATTTCTGCGCTGGTGCCTGGACATTACTGCTACCGGAGGGGAATGAGGACGTTCGACCTTCACATCATGAATGGACTCTTGTTTGCAGCCCTTTGTTTCATTGTCTTCTTCTCCTGCATGCTCCAGATTCGGCCCAAACTCTTCAAACCGCTTTCGCTTTCCAAGCGCCGATATCCGCGTATACTTGACTAATTCGCCACCTTTGAGAAACGACTTGACGTGGTCGTCCGTCTCAGCGTCTTGAAACAGCCACCGCTTGAAATCTCGCCATTTCTTGTAGTCGGCCTTGTAACGCTCTCCGGCCCGGTTATGGGCCTCCTGGAGCGTGTCATACCGAGCACGGAGTGAATCGAGCTCTGCCTGAAGGTTAGCTATTTGAGCGTGTGGACTTGCTGTGTCTGTGGATGGTTCCATTAGGTTTCCATCTGCGCGAATTTCCTTGGACGAGACTCACGCGTCGTGAGATTAATGCTTGACACGTGATCGCGACATTTCCACGTGTCATAGTCAGCCTAAGTATTAGGACAAGCGCGAAAGGAATACCAGGTATTGCCAGCTTTGTATGATTAATGGAGGCTCCCCATTCTTCACCAGCACTCATGAGTGGATCAATTGCACTGACGCTTTTCCAATACCAAAATACTTGTGTTTTCCGTCTTTTGCAGCAGTGTCGTGCCATGTGTTTTCCCCGTGGGACTTGAAGCGTTTCATGTTCAGTTTCACTGTTCAGGTGGTGGCATATGTCAACGAAGGCCCTCACTCAAGGAGCCATTAAAGAATACTAGACTTGGTTCATAGTTTCGTTAGCGAATATCTTTCCGCTTCGCCAACACCAGTCTGGTACATGATGCTGCAGTACTAGTCTACGTTGGGTCGATTTTCAGGTGCCATCTCACGGGCCAATCGGATCCGCTTTTGACCGCCGGTGACGAATTCAGAAATGACCCACAGCAAGCTTGTCTAGGTGAAAACCTTGTGAAATTGACCGTCCCCCCCGATCCCATCCTCCTCTCCAGTCTACACTTTTGCAGCGAACAACATGGTGGCTACTCCCACTCCTTTGCCGGATAAAATCGACTACACTACCCAGTCCGTGCCTGTACCTGGAACCAAACGGCCCGGCCAGACTGGTACGCTTCTCTCTTGCTTCCCCAAACTACTTTCGTTTAATCCCCCCATACAGCACACTATCGGAGTGGTGACTATTACTTCCACGGTATAAAATATTGACCGTCTGACGACATCGTAGCCTTGTTCGGATTGCTCGATGCCAACACACCTGAGATTCTCAAGACCCTGCCGCAGCTTTTTGACAACGGTTATCACCAGAATCCAGACGCTAGACTTCTTGGCCATAGACCTGTCATTTCTACACAGCCATTGAAGTTCGGACCGTATGTATGGCAGACTTACAAGCAAGTGGATGCGCGGAGACGCAAAGTCGGTAGTGCGCTCCATGAACTCTTCAGGTCGGGCGTCCTTAAGGCAGAGGATCTGCAAATGGTTGGCATTTGGTCACCAAATCGACCAGGTGAGTGGTAAGCGGGTGTTTGGGAACAATGGTACACTGACAACAATCAGAGTGGCAAATCGTTGAACTTGCTCTGCATGCCTACGGAAAAGTCGGAGTCAGCCTGTATGATACCCTAGGAGTGGATTCAGTTGGTAAGGATGGAATTCGTTGATGAATGTGTTTCATATGCTTACCTTTCGGTAGACTTCATGTACGGTAATCTAGAAGACTAACTATCACTGAACTGACCAATACTATAGTATTAACCACTCTTCACTCTCCATCGTGTTCACGACCCCAGACCATATACCGACACTCCTCAAGATGTCTTCGAAAATTCCCGTTTTGAAGATGGTCGTTTCGTTGGACCCTCTAGACAAGCAAGTACGTCATGCGCTTGTCTCGTGGGGCGAAACTGTCGGCGTGCAAATAAAGGACCTGAGCGAGAGTGCGCTTTTCCTGCACCCTAGCTCTTCGATTACTCAATGTTCGACCTTCAGTTGAAAGTTTCGGTGAAGCACATCTCATAGACCCTCTCCCCGCGTCGATGGACCAGATTGCCTCATTGTGCTACACTTCTGTATGCCTTTTCCCACTACCCATGTGATCCTGCCCTGACCCTTGGCTTTACCAGGGAACTACGAACCGTCCCAAAGGCAATACGTTTTCCTGGCATTTTATTATTTTTCTTGTTAACACCCTGACAGGAGTTATTCTCACTCATGGAAACCTCGCAACCTCGGCATATTCAAACATGTTTGGCCTTCCCTATCCTCCGAATTCCTGCCTTCTATCATATCTTCCCTTGGCTCACATATATGAGGTTATTGCGGTGCTTTTATACCAGAGCCTCTGTCTCACGAATCCTTTCAGCGAGTAATTGAATTGACAACCATCGCTATCGGTGGTTGTATCGGATATTTCACTGGCGATCCGCTAAGACTTCTTGAAGATGCACAATTCCTAAAGCCCCATTACTTCCCTGCTGTTCCTCGTGTTCTCAACCGAGTGTACCAGTCAGCCATGGCAGCTGGCGACGTACCGGGTCTGAAGGGAGCGTTATTCAGGCTGGCTGTCCAAACCAAACTTGACCAGTTACACACAACCGGTATTAACACGCATCCACTGTGGGACTATCTGGTGTTTAGCAAGGTATGTAATATTCTGGAGTACAGATGTTTGCGCAGATACAATCCTTTATGAAGATCCGAGCCGTCCTCGGTGGAAATGTGGTGCTAGTTAGCACGGGTTCAGCTCCGATCAGTGCAGAGGTGATTGACTTCTTGAAGATCGCTCTATACTGTGAAGTTACTGAAGGTACACACTCTACTCTTTTATCTCTGAGTATCTCTCATTCCTTTTCGTTTTGCAGGGTGAGTCTGAGAGCTTTTGGCTGAGCGCGGGAGGTTAAGGTTTCTCTCAGATATGGTATGACGGAGAACTGCGGTACTTGTGCGCATACCATTCAAGATGACCCCACTTCTGGTGGTACAATTGGGCCCCCTCAAGCTGTCAGCGAATTAAAACTCATTGATGTGCCTGCAATGAACTACACGACCGAGGACAAGCCAAACCCTCGTGGAGAGCTCTGTGTCCGTGGCATGAACTGCTTCATTGGATATTACAAAGGTATGTACCTCAACCTTTGCGCAACCACAAGTTCATATGGCATCAGATGAGAAGAACACCCAGGATACTTTGAGGGACGGGTGGATACACACAGGTGATGTTGCAGAAGTCGACAGCCAAGGCCGCATCAGGATCATTGACAGAGTCAAGGTGTGTATCCCTTTCCTTGCACCTTCTTTCGTGATCGACGGACGCATCGTTGTTCTCGTTGCAGAACATCATGAAGCTCGCACAAGGCGAGTATGTCGCACTCGAGAAAGTCGAGAACACGTATACTGCTTGTCCACTCGTACAGCAAATCTACGTGCATGGTGACTCATTGCAGTCCTACCTCCTCGCTGTGGTGATCCCTGATCCCGTCGTCCTTGCACCCTTGGTGTCTGCGATATTTGGGAGGAAGATCACTGCCGATGATACCAAAGCACTAAAGGAGGCAGTGAAGGATCCCAGGGTGATCCAGGAGGTCCTCGAGTTGCTCTCCAAGGAAGCAAAGAAGAATCGGCTTGCTGGGTATGCGTTGTCTGCGCACGCTTTCTCGACTACTGACTCATTGGGTTTTTCCTTTCCTTTACCTCTAGGTTCGAGTTTGTGAAACGTATCCATTTGAGCGTGGACCCTTTCAGTGTCGAGGATAACACGTTGACACCGACGTTCAAACTGCGTCGCAGGGACGCCTACGCCAAGTACAAGGCCGAACTCGATGCGCTCTACGCACTCGGCGACGCTAACGGTGAACCAAGCAAGTTGTGATCCTTTAGATCTTGTAATTATCGGGACGGATGGTCGGACCCAGCACAGATTATCCTTCGATATGTCACCGCGACTTGTATCCTAACATATCTATTCGTACCCAACTCGATATGAAACAACGAGAGTATTACACATTTTCGATTGACAAACACGATAGCCTGCTGCACTAAATGATATATAGATGAAGATGAAGATGCCAGCTGACGGAAAGCAAGTGATACGGTGCAAAGCGTGAGACAGAATACAGGTCGTTGGCTGTTTATGAGATGTCATGATAACTTGCATGAACAGGGCGATCAAGGGACGGTTTTCTTGCTATGAAGCGAGATATTGTGAGAAATGGCGGTACTGAAGTACGCGAGGGAAGCCATTATGACAGCCCATAGATACCCTCCGAGGAGATTGTTATCGATGGACAAGGCAAACAAGGAGCTGATAACGAAAGAGTGAGCACACGCCAGGCACTTCAAGAGATCAAAGGGGCGCCCACCTGACCAAGAAGGGGGCAAACGATCGCGCTGAGCACATGGCGAATTGAACAATACCATTTGATTGACCTAAAGATCCCGGTGAAGGGGCGTTTTCCTTGATTAGAACCATGCTCAGCCTGTTTTTCAAATCATCGGCTCCGCATTCCCGAGAAGCAACGAAATGGTCAACTGACGAGTATGCAAGAGCGCTGACTCTTGAGAGCGCGAGAACGATCGCGATGCCAGTCCAGAGGGTAGCGGTGGTATAAGGGTCCATCTCGCCAGTTTCATCATCAAGACCGTTACGCGCGATGATGTTCAAGATAGGAAGTGCGAGATAGCTATAGGGCCACAACCCCATACAGAAGTTGTACATTTTCGCACAGTCAAACGTGCGCAACAAGTATGACATGATGAAGACTTGAAGGGCGGCGGATATAATGCCAGAAGTTGCCAACGAATAACCAATTTGTGATGCCTAACGAAAGACGTCAGGTCACCTGGAATGCGGAGTAGAGGTGACTCACAGAAAAAGCTAGCCCACCACTGTGAACGGGAGAATAACAAAATAAGACAAAGACGACATCAAAAGCGGTTGCAAGGGAGCTAAGAGCAAAGCCAGACATTGCTAATGCCCATATGATGGGCAAAGATAACAGTTGTCTCAAATCCAGGGGCTTGTCAGGGGACGAAGACTTCGCATTCCGTACACCATCCGAAGAGTGCTTCTCACCGTTCCGCTTACGTTTACTGGGCAGGGTCTGGGTAATGAAATGGTCAGCAAGATCAGGGATGAAGAATAAGAGTGAGGTGATATGTACCTCCTCTAGGAAAGCAAAGCCCAGGACGACGCCAGTGATGGCAATGATGGCTGCGATGAGACATGGAAGAAAATAGGGGTATTCCCTCCAGAATTCGTGATCAAAGAATTGAGGGTACTTGTCAGCGGGATGGGAAAATGATCCGCCGATTAAGGGACTAAATTTGAGAGGAGAAAATGAGTGGGATTACTATTGTCCAGGATCAGTGAACTAACCCAATGATGGAACCCAACGGCCAGATAATGCCGTAGATGGGGAACACAATCGCCTGGTTACTGGCATCAGTGATTTCGCCGAGCACTGAGTGGATGACAGCGGTGTTCCCGGAAGCCAGGCCCCCTGTTGACGTGTTAGCAAGGAGGGCAACAAGGCACAAACGGACTGACCAATGCACCGAGCAATAAGAACTGCTGCCAGCGATTTTGACAGTCCGAACATCAATGTAGTGACCGCGATGCCTAGAATACCAATGAGGACGACGGGACGACGTCCGATGATGTCTAAGGGGAAGGTGAGCGCACGAAGAGTGGGATGAGGAGGAAGTAGACAGACCAGAGAGGTGAGCCCACGGGTATATGGAAGTAAGTTGCGCGACTGCAAAGGCACTTTCCTGAGGAAGGTAAGGAAGATGTATCAGATGAGCAGATGAGAATGCAGCGTACGACAAGCCCGCTGTAAAAGCCGATGCGAGAAGGGTCGTTGGTGAGGTGGAGATCACTCATAAATTCATTCACGTAAGGAAAGAGCTGTGTGAACGCGACTGGTTCGACGAGCCTGACGGTACAGAGTGCTGCGAGCTGGCCCCGAGGGATGGGTGTTGGCGCGTGCTCTGTCTTTGCCTGTGCCTCGACATTTCGGTCGTGGAGGAGGGGACATGTCTCATCGAGGGGTTGGTCGGGGCTGATGGAGGGCATTGGGAAGACGGGGGCGGAGATGGCGGGGGCGAGGAGAAAAGGGTGAGTGTGAACCCGTTGCGCTTTTATCGCTGTGGACGGGAGAAATCATGCTTGGGTCGAAACGGTTTACGTCCATGGGGAGTCGGAGAGCAACACTGAGATAGGGGCACTCTCCATATATGGACAGCCCAGCAACGGTACGTGACATGTCCAAAAGGGGATATGTCACGACCAAACATGGCCAAACACGGGGACGTCGCCGTTGATGTCGTCGAGACTGTCTCGCCCAGTCCAAGCTCAGCGCACCTGGCAGTGAGCACGCCTTTCTTTACTATCACGTCAACTTTCGCATAACTACATAACTACGAAATCGGCTATTCTCAAAGATGAATTTTAATGTCAACGATAATCCACTCCTCGTCGCACCGAGACCCGTCCGACTCACCTATCCGCATTTTACCCGTCCTCTCAGGATCGCCCCTCCCCCGCCTGACAGGACATCTGACGAAGCAGAGAACGTTACAGTCGACGACTCAAAGCATGCATCTCGCATCCAGTCCGTACAGCCCCCAGATAAGGACCCCTCCTCCCCCCGCGCCTCTCCTCGGTATGTCTCCCGCCCCATCCCATGCACGCAGTTATACCTAATTCTCTCACAGATCCAGCCTTCCATCAGAGGCTCTCGAGGAATTTCTCTCCATCCTCCGTCCCGCCATACCCTCATCCCCTGTCCTTCGTCCACGCAGGAATGGCGCTCTCACCCTTCCTGCCTTTGGCGTCACCTACAAGTCAAAATCAAAGATAGACTCTTCCCTTACAAAATCAGACCAGTCCAATTTAAGCCTTCCTGAGGAAACCGACCCTCTCAGGCAAACTCCTACCTGCTCCCCAGAGCCTATCTCTGAGCACCTCGCCGGAAACTGGGATATATTTGGCCCAGAGATCACCTCCAGATGGCATGCGCAAGTCCTTGGTGTGTTTTCTTCTCTCTCTATGCCACCTGCCGCCCCTCACCATCCCGTATCCGTGCAGCGTCTCCCATCTCCCGCATGCAGACTCGCAATCCTTTCCCCCGTCATGCCGCCCATGACATCACTCTTTCCCCCATCCGCTCTTCCCCTACGATGGCTTCCATACCCATCTCTCCTGCTGCCGTCCCCCTCCCAGCCCCCTCCCCTGATGAAATCCCGGAGGCCTTCTGAACGTCAGCCTTCCTTCTCCCAGGCCATATGACACTCACTCTCGCTATTATGGCTTATGTCCGCAAGTCCACAATGCCATTTACGTACCTTGTTGACTCTCGCGGCCGCCGGACATCCTCGATTCGTTTGCTATACTATAACCTTATCCGTTCTTTCTTCCTCTTCCCTCATATCGCTCGACTTCCTGGTTTCCCCATTAGTCGCCCTCCCCGTTCATGATGTGACCTTGAATGCAAGCTTTTCTCTCGGAAAAATATCTTTGGCGCAAAATTAACCCAGTGTACTACATCGGCTTCTTGTTCATATACTGATCCTGTATTAGCGCTCGGTAGTAATCACTTTGTTCAATATATATTAGTAACTTCCCTATGTGTTATCTTTCCAATCACAGTTAGATCAAGTCACCCGCATGATCACAGTCAGAGTGTAAGTATTGCCGGACACCCTGGTACGCTCACTGCACTAGGGTCGTCTTCGGTCATCTCCGTTGTCCCCATGGGGTTAGCGGCAGCCTTTACGGATGTAATGGATCCTTTGCTTGCCCACCCACGTCCTTTGTTAGGTAAACAGCTGCTCCACTACCACTGATGTAGAAGCAGTCCTCCAAGCGAATCCCGACCTAACGCAAGGTGGAATAGTTCAGCATCAGACAGAACACGACGTCTCGCACCGTCCTCGCACCTTTCCTTTGATGTAAATCCCAGGCTCGTTTGAAAACGCGTGTCCAATCTGTATAACAGCATCAGATCCTCCCCTGAGGTACGGCGTTTCGTGATCTTCTAGACCGATCCCTGTGGATGCAATCAAGTCAATCAACGTATCAGGTCACCACACCAGGTACAATGATCACCATGCCCTAGCCTGTGGGTAAAATAAGAACCAAGCCCACGCCCGGCTAGTTCTGTGCGCGCAGCCTTGTCCACCTCTGCCGTGATGATGCCAGCTCTCGCACTACGCAAGGCGGTCGTTTGAGCAGCGTGAACGTCCCACCACATTCTCAAGTGGTCTTCAGGTATCTCACTCTCTTCGAGCTGGAACGTCTGCACAGTGTTCAGTCAGCTGTACATAACCAAAGGAACACTACCTCACCCTTGTGACATCGCTGTGGTAGCCAAACAGCACGCCCCCAGCGTCGATTAGAATTAAATCCGAAGTACCTAACACACGGTCGGTCCCTGTGCCATGGGGGAGGGCGGCATTCTCTTCGGTGCTAGAGTCAGATCGAGACGGTGCGAGGCGACACATGACGCACCCCCGAACAACACCAACGCCCATCTCTCGGTCAACCCAGCAATCGTTAATGCATCGTCGACCATCTGCATCACCTCAGACTCATGCATACCGATGCGCATCCGCGCCTGAACGGCGCGGAGCGCGAGGACCGTTACCTCGCAGGGCGTAAACTACCCGTAAGACATCTCCGCCACACAGGACGTACCTCGTTCGCGCATCTGAGGAGTGCAATCTCTGAAGGTGACTTGCGTTCACGGAGAGAAGTGATTTCCAGCGGGGCTGAAAGCACGCTCAGTCCGGGTACCGCCTTCTCGAACCCGTCAACGATGAAATGACGGGTCATCCCGTCAACGTAGATGGGTCCTCTGCCAGATGTGGGGAGTACTTCCACTGCGACCGCATATGGGTCGTCGTCTTCCTGCCACGCCACATACTTGACGTCCACGCCGGGGATGCTCAGTAGCTTCGCACGGTCCTCTTCGAACGAGGGTGTCAAGATGGTGACCTGAGCCGACACCTCTTCCTGGTCAACGAGGGGAGAGACGATGAGGAGGAGAGGCCGTTCAGAGAGCCTCCACGATACATCGGAGATGTTTCCGAAGAAGAGCGCACTGGCACCTGGTTCGGCGACATAGGCAGACCCATTCAGCGCATGGAGAGCGTGAGCGAGCTGCCGCTGCCGCTCAAGGACTTCCGTGGCAAGTATGGGCTGTGCATGCTTGCAGTGCGCCGCGAGTCCCTCCCAAGGATCATTGGGAGTGAGAAAGATGGTGGGGAGAGGGAAAGAGAGGAAAGATGCAGATAAGAAGAGGACAGTGGTGATCAAAAGCAGAGTCTATATGTGAACGGAGTCCAAGTCAATACGCCACACAGCATGTCCGTCTCAATCACATACAAGCTTTACAGGGAGTACGGCAGCACTAGTGTCGTGACATTTGCTGGAGACAACGAGGACGGGCTCTGATTTGCCCATCGAACTGTGGATATCGATAATCGAAAGCGAGGAGAGAAGGTAGGAGTCACACTGCCCCCTGAGCTCGGTGTGGGCCTTCTTGGGGCCTTCGGCTGCTTTTCCTCACGCGACACCTGCCGTTGTCCAACCACTTCACGATGAATGAAGCCGACACCGAAACGCTGATCGCAATGGTGACCAGCCTGCTCACTGTTTCACATCCCAGACCGGACGTTGTACTTGACACACTTGTGCAATGCAGCGGCGACGTCCAAGCAGCCGCCACATTCATCAACTCTGCGAAACACACGAAAGACAGCGCTCAGCCCACCAATGCAAAGAGAAAGGCTCCCTCCTCAGACTTGAACAACTGGCTGGTGTCATCGCATCCAACGCCTTCGAGCTCTAAACTGCCTAGTCTTAAAAAGCGTACTACGGAGCAACCCGACACTGGGCCAGACCCACTTGCAATCAAAGACACTACCCATATGCCCAACAATTCTCCTAGAAAGCCTGCGGTAGATCTTATGAGCGTGCTGCGTCCACCACCACCATCCAAGCAATCAGTACCACGGTTGCCTCCTCTTACGCTCTCCAACCCTTCCATGGTAGCAGACCACACTCCGTGTGCCTTGCATCTATCCGTGCTTCCTCCAGAGCTTGCATGCGAACTGTTCTATACAATGATGGACCTATCACAATCGTGGAAACGGAACAAATGGTGGCTCTTTGATCGCATCGTTGAAAGCCCCCATCGGACATCATTCTTTGTTCGGAGCACCAACGGTGTGGATGACAACGAATCGTGGCAGGAGGCTGCACAATACTGGTGACTTCAGTCTTGAAACGCTTTGGAGTATTGCTACTAACTGGGTACGAGGTATAATGGACGGTCGACAGACCCCCCAGAATTCTTCCCAGAAGTCATGGAGAAAGCTTGCAAATATGTCGAGAACATCGTCAATGACGAGATGCGTCAGCGTGAAAGACTTCCATTCGAGTGGACAGGCCGTCCTGGCGCAGGTGGCCAGCTATGGCATGCAAATGTTGCGGCCTCAAACTGTTATGAGGGTGCACAAGAGAGCGTCGGGTTTCATTCAGATCAGCTTACCTACCTGGGCCCATACCCTACCATCGCATCGTTGAGTCTCGGTGAGTTAACTTTTTCCTGTGAAGCTGAGTTTGAAGATGACGGGTTTCAATCGTCCAGGGACAACCCGGACATTTCGCCTGCGAGAAGTCGTCCCTTCTGATGAAATCCGCAGCCGCTGCGCCAGGACGTTTAATATTCCCTTGTCTCACAACTCCGTGCGTTGCGCTGTATGTCCGATGATCTTAGCCTTATCAACCAGCCCTATTTCTAGTTAGCAATAATGCACGCAAGATGTCAAGAGTCGTTTAAGCATTCAATTCCACCGCAGCCCACTCTTGATTTGTACCGGCCTCTTTACCCTCATCCGGCGAGGCCGTCCTCCCGCCCCGAACCCTCTAATTGCCGCATCAATATCACTTTCCGATTTTACCGTCCTGATTTTCAACCAAAGAGTACGCCCCGGTGTAAATGCGGCGTCCCAACAATCCTTCGGCCCGATATGAAAAATCGACATGATGGTAAGACAGATAGATATTGGTGGGTTTGCTATGCCGGCGCACAGAGCGACGGCAAGGGCTGTGATTTCTGGCGTGTCATGGATATGCAGGCTGAAGGGAGGGGTTCTAATTTTGCCGATCCCCGTCAGGTAGAGTCAAGGGCATCGACGAATTGCAAATTTGATACTCCGGATGCCGTATCAACAGGTAGGTGTACCCACTCCGGTGTGTACCAATGCCGACACCGCACAGTGTAGGCAGCCGCATCTGAGTAGTTCCATGGCCATGTAACGACAATTCCATTTTGGCACTTTATGGGTGTGGAGCACATGCGGGAAACTGGGTAAAGTTCAGGTCTGCGGTATGTGGGACATTTGGCTGGTGCAAGGCAGTCCCTCCGGATCTTGCTGGCCATACTATCCTTGAAGTAGGTGACATTCACATGAGCAAAATGCGAAGGAGCACATTATGTCCAGTGTCGAGTACCCAAACAAGAGCCCTCTCGCACGCTTTGTTCCAGTTATTTGCGGACATGGCACAATCAATCAACCTCGATATGGACATCCTCAATAACTTTCCACATCACTCATCCCTCCGGTGGTACGGAGACGCCCTATCAACAGGTTACAGCACATAACCCTACATGCTGCAAATTAGCTCCGCGGAATGGAAGTTCATGGAACTGGTGATTCTGCGGGGCCTATCATTTCATTCGCACCTCTTGATCGGCAACCGTTGCATTCGCCCACAGGATCTGTTCTTAGCGGGACACCCGCGAAGATAGAGGCAGATTATCTCCGCATCGTCGCGGATAAGACAATGGACTAATATGGTTAGTCTCTCGGTCTTTGTGAGTTCTGTCCCAGCCAACCCACACCTTGCATGATGCCCGGCTTTCACAGCATGCGTCGTTCTGGGGTGTCGACGTAGTGCTGTGCTGTTATTCTCGTGCATCGAAATTCCCCTGTCCTGTAGGAATTGGGTCCAGCTTCTTTACCGTCACTTGTGACGGTCACTAATACAGTTATTTGACACCGTCCTATCGGTAGAGTCGAACCTCATTCTGATTGTCCACGCTTCAGACTAAACCATTTCAGGCCATTAAATTCCCTCAGGGATCTTTGCGGTACTTCCACAGGCCAACGTTCCCAGTTCCCCGTGTTCGTTACCCCTTTTTTCACTCCCACAGCTGTCGACATGCCCGCAGCCCGCCAGCTCGATTTTTGATTTCCGGCGTCAACCAGAATGGCGTGTTCTACCATATACATAATTTTACTCCCGTCGACCCCTTGTTCACACTATAACCGATCATCCGCTGAGGAACATGGACCCTGCACTAGCCTGCTATGGCTAATACTGAAGATCCCTTTTTGTCAGGCCAAGCTAGCGCTGGATGGCTCGCGGACAGAGAGGGCGATGAGGTTGAGTCGGCGCCTCCAATTGGCTGTTAAGCATGAACCCAGACCAAAAAATAATACATATATATATGTATATATTATATGGAGCATATGCTGCGGGCCTGCGATCTAGAACGACGAAAGGGGGAAAATGGAACGCCTTCAGACGCGCGAGGTCAAACCCAAAACATTTTCCTCAAGCCAATGATGTGTTACTGTTTCAATTGGTCCACCCACTAAATGAGTCACGTGCGGTTTCATTTCCGTGTGTGCCCGAAAAAAAGTAGCGCCGACTGAGGAACTCTTTACCACTTTTACAGTGAAACAAACTCTGACGGGGCAAGTCATGTCACAGCTTACATTCAAGCCCACCTTGCCATACGCTCTTGGCACGACTGTAAGGTTACAACGTTGCTCAAGCGTTGCAGGCTCGCTAACTTCACCTATAGTGGTTAAGACGCTGGGTCCCCACTCTCAGCATCTGGGGTGCTGGTGTAGGAACCGCAGCACTGTTTGTACGTGTCGGGTATCTTTGAGTTCACACCCTTGGTCTGAAGACTTGTTCTCTTTGCAGTTATTGTCTGTGACACCGGTTGTCAAGAATGGCTTTCTTATCAAGGTGCCGCTAGTGAGCTCTTCTCATTCCTGCTGCGTTTAGAGCTAGTTCGAACGCGGAAACCAGATTGGCAGCTATTACGAAGACAAGATGCCTGCGTCGGACAAGCCTTTCTGATGGTCCATAGATTTCTAGACCCGCCGCATCAATACGCTCCGTAATACCACGTCAGCAGCGCCGACATACATAGTTGGAAAGACTGGACACAATTGATTAATCTATGGTCGGAGCCGTCACAATTTCCCTCCCAATGAGAACCCTTTTGTGATGTCGGCGCGTAGATCAATCTCGAGATATTCTCCCAGCTGTTTGACAGCTTGTAGCGTGCCACCAATGGGAACGTCTGACGTACTCATATTAGCACTTGAATGTTTGATTTTGAAGGAAGTGGAGATGCCAATCATGTCCGTCGACATGATAGAAGTGATTCTACGCACGTATTGTTGTCATTCCAAGCTGCTTAGCTGTCTTGAGGTTCCTGGGTGTACAGTGTAGTAAGGAATGAACGGCGGCAGACGAGAACTTACATCCCAATGTCGTCTAGGAAAATCACTTCCTGTGGATTGACGCCACTCTCCTTACAGGCATGAAGGTAAAATTGCGGATCTGGTTTCCTACAGGTGGCGCTGAATTGCTTACAGATTGGGAAGCAGACTGACGGGACTCACCGCAAGCCTACTGCACTAGAATCGTAAAAGTGATCGAACAATTCGCGCAGATGATTCGGTGTAGGCCCGTCTTGCCATCCCAGGAATTGCAGTTCGGCCTTGGGGATTTCCTGCGAGGGTGACACGGTCGTACCGTGGCATCCTCCAAAGTTATTTGTCAGTGCGATGATACGCCATCTACCAGCGGCTGCAACGTTACTCGTTACTGAGCGCCGAGCAGGAAATCATGTGGGATGCGAGTTACCTCGGAGGTTTGTGATGGCAGTCAGTATGTGGGAGTCGTAAGACGTTGCTGATTGCATCATACGTCCAAAAAGCTAGTATATCCCAATTTGACAATGTAGCCATCCCCACGAGCCAGGACTCACATCACGGCCATCGATTTGGAGCTCTCCCGGGAGCTTGGGACATACTGAAGGCGATATGAGACCACGGAGATCATGTAACGTTGAATTTGGACATACCCTTGTGTTTCCGTTTACAGTACTCCGTGTACCATATGTTCCCGCTTGTGGTGTCTGACAGGTCGCTACTGAATGCCGCGTAGAAATCAAGCAAGGGTAGTTCACCCCGTTCGAACCTCTGCCAGGCACCAGAGGAACCACGGGACGCTCTGAGAGAACCATCATTGAGGCTCAGTGAGGCGTGGGAGGTACTTGCACTCACATGGATACATTCAAGTAGTGGGGCGGCAACTTTTTCTCTCTCTCGTAGTCTGCGATCGCGATGAACGGGCTCCGGAGGACAACGCCGCCAATCTGCGACGACCCACATGTTACGATGACGGCAGTCGATCCGGCGTGATTCCAGTGAGAATGGCCGAATTGCACAGGGCGGAAGCACTCACATCGAACATGACAGCTTTGACGTGAGGAAGATACATGGCTACGTGATGATGATGTGCCGGCGGGAGCTGTGTGGGCACTGTATTCGGGTCGCTGGAATGTCCGGATCAGTGACGAAGCGATCGAGTTGCCGGCGGCAAGCTTTTCGGGGGTTCAGAGCGTCCAAGAAGGCCGTTCAAACGTTCACGACTCACGAGGGTCGGTTGGGATGACAGAGAACAACGTAGCCACTCTGTGTCGGTGAATGAGGGTACGCCTGGTGCTCTGCTATTGTATGACCTCTGCCAGAATAGCGTAGTGTATGATCACGAAAAACCAAATATTATTACATTGTATCGCCGCGGAGCTTGAAATTTTCATATTCAACATCACACTTGTTTCGAATTAACCTTGTACTTGTTGCACATGACTTGCAATCAGCAGCAACACAAGCAACACTAACTTGGCTACCCAGAGCAGCAACACAGTCCACACGTCGGAAAATGGCTAACCCACGGCAACGTCGCAAGGCCAAGTCATCCACCCACAAGCCCGTCTCGCATACCAAAAGAGCCAAGCGGCTCCAGAAGAAGATGCCAGGTAAGCACCTTACGAAGCCACCTTTACCGCCCCAATTTGTAGTGCCGTACACATTGAAGCTGAACAGTCGAACCTTTGCAGCAATCCGCGGGCCGAAAGCTTTGCAGGATGCGTGGGATCCATCTAAAACCCTCCGCCAAAAGTGTGTTTACCGCTCCGGATCGTCTCATGCAGGGGAAATATGGCAGAAGGACTAACTCACCTTCTTTCCGCAGTTATCTTGCCTTGGGCCTTCAGCACGACCTTAATCCTATATCATCAGGCGGTTCCGAAGTCAACTTCAGTCGCACCACTGATCAAAACAACACAAGTCGACCCCTCCCAACCGTTTCGTCTTCTACAATTGATGACGCCAGATCCTCTGGTTCTGAAGGACCCACTTCTGCACTCCCAAAAGGCTTCGGACGAATAATTCGAGACTCATCTGATAACATTGTCCGCGTGGAACTGCCGAGCGATGAGGAGGCAGGGGATGCTTCGAAGCGAGACCCCGTGATCGACGCTCCGGTGGTGTCGGTGGAATCGGAATTGCGGGTATGGGCACATCG